>JAGTYA010000361.1:0-28750 GCA_024291935.2 Okapia johnstoni | reverse complement strand
GCAGGGTCTCTTCCTTAGAGTCAAAAAAGGTAGCCCAAGGGACTGCTTATTCAGTCTTCCCTGGTGCAAGAGGTGTTTGGCTGTGAAGACGCCAGTACAATGGCTCTGCTCCCAGGGCCTCAGTTTCCCAGTCAGAACAGACCTAGTCTCCAGAGCTCTCTGCTACAGAGCAGACATGGGGAAAAAGCGCTGTGGAGGGTGCCTTCACGTTCCAGGGCACTGTCGAAGCCTTACCTGGGCTTTGGAGCCTAGGCACTGTGGCCTCTTTCACTGACTTTCCAGGTATCACTTCCCAGCCCCTTGTGATTTTCAGCCAGATGCAGCCTTGCAGGGTCTCTTCCTTAGAGTCAAAAAAGGTAGCCCAAGGGACTGCTTATTCAGTCTTCCCTGGTGCAAGAGGTGTTTGGCTGTGAAGACGCCAGAACAATGGCTCTGCTCCCAGGGCCTCAGTTTCCCAGTCAGAACAGACCTAGTCTCCAGAGCTCTCTGCTACAGAGCAGACATGGGGAAATAGCTCTGAGGAGGGTTCCTTGAGGCTCCCTGCCTTGGGGAAGCCCTACCTGGGCTTTGGAGCCTAGGCACTGTGGCCTCTTTCACTGACTTTCCAGGTATCACTTCCCAGCCCCTTGTGATTTTCAGCCAGATGCAGCCTTGCAGGGTCTCTTCCTTAGAGTCAAAAAAGGTAGCCCAAGGGACTGCTTATTCAGTCTTCCCTGGTGCAAGAGGTGTTTGGCTGTGAAGACGCCAGAACAATGGCTCTGCTCCCAGGGCCTCAGTTTCCCAGTCAGAACAGACCTAGTCTCCAGAGCTCTCTGCTACAGAGCAGACATGGGGAAAAAGCGCTGTGGAGGGTGCCTTCACGTTCCAGGGCACTGTCGAAAGCCTTACCTGGGCTTTGGAGCCTAGGCACTGTGGCCTCTTTCACTGACTTTCCAGGTATCACTTCCCAGCCCCTTGTGATTTTCAGCCAGATGCAGCCTTGCAGGGTCTCTTCCTTAGAGTCAAAAAAGGTAGCCCAAGGGACTGCTTATTCAGTCTTCCCTGGTGCAAGAGGTGTTTGGCTGTGAAGACGCCCAGAACAATGGCTCTGCTCCCAGGGCCTCAGTTTCCCAGTCAGAACAGACCTAGTCTCCAGAGCTCTCTGCTACAGAGCAGACATGGGGAAAAAGCGCTGTGGAGGGTTCCTTCACGTTCCCTGGGCACTGTCGGGAAGCCTTACCTGGGCTTTGGAGCCTAGGCACTGTGGCCTCTTTCACTGACTTTCCAGGTATCACTTCCCAGCCCCTTGTGATTTTCAGCCAGATGCAGCCTTGCAGGGTCTCTTCCTTAGAGTCAAAAAAGGTAGCCCAAGGGACTGCTTATTCAGTCTTCCCTGGTGCAAGAGGTGTTTGGCTGTGAAGACGCCAGAACAATGGCTCTGCTCCCAGGGCCTCAGTTTCCCAGTCAGAACAGACCTAGTCTCCAGAGCTCTCTGCTACAGAGCAGACATGGGGAAAAAAGCGCTGTGGAGGGTGCCTTCACGTTCCAGGGCACTGTCGAAGCCTTACCTGGGCTTTGGAGCCTAGGCACTGTGGCCTCTTTCACTGACTTTCCAGGTATCACTTCCCAGCCCCCTTGTGATTTTCAGCCAGATGCAGCCTTGCAGGGTCTCTTCCTTAGAGTCAAAAAAGGTAGCCCAAGGGACTGCTTATTCAGTCTTCCCTGGTGCAAGAGGTGTTTGGCTGTGAAGACGCCAGAACAATGGCTCTGCTCCCAGGGCCTCAGTTTCCCAGTCAGAACAGACCTAGTCTCCAGAGCTCTCTGCTACAGAGCAGACA
Source organism: Okapia johnstoni (assembly GCA_024291935.2). Lineage (NCBI taxonomy): Eukaryota > Metazoa > Chordata > Mammalia > Artiodactyla > Giraffidae > Okapia > Okapia johnstoni. Next base: position 26,933 of record JAGTYA010000361.1, on the reverse strand, counting down.
TGGGGAAATAGCTCTGAGGAGGGTTCCTTGAGGCTCCCTGGCACTGGGGAAGCCCTTACCTGGGTGCTGGGGCCTAGGCACTGTGGCCTCTTTCACTGACTTTCCAGGTATCACTTCCCAGCCCCTTGTGATTTTCAGCCAGATGCAGCCTTGCAGGGTCTCTTCCTTAGAGTCAAAAAAGGTAGCCCCAAGGGACTGCTTATTCAGTCTTCCCTGGTGCAAGAGGTGTTTGGCTGTGAAGACGCCAGAACAATGGCTCTGCTCCCAGGGCCTCAGTTTCCCAGTCAGAAACAGACCTAGTCTCCAGAGCTCTCTGCTACAGAGCACACATGGGGAAATAGCTCTGAGGAGGGTTCCTTGAGATTCCAGGGCTTGGGGGAAGCCCTACCCGGGCGCTGAGGCCTAGGCACTGTGGCCTCCTTCACTGACTTTCCAGGTATCACTTTCCAGCCCCCTGTGATTTTCAGCCAGATGCAGCCAGGCAGGGTCTCTTCCTAAGAGTCAAAAAAGGTAGCCCAAGGGAGTGATTTTTCAATCTTCCCTGTGCAAGAGGTGTTTGTCTGTGAAGACGCCAGAACAATGAGTCTGCTCCCAGGGCCTCAGTTTCCCAGTCAGAACAGACCTAGTCTCCAGAGCTCTCTGCTACAGAGCACACATGGGGAAATAGCTCTGAGGAGTGTTTCTTGAGGTTCCCTGCCTTGGGGAGCCCTACCCGGGTGGTGGAGCCTAGGCACTGTGGCCTCATTTCACTGACTTTTCAGGTAGCACTTTCCAGCCCCTTGTGATTTTCAGCCAAAGGCAGCCTGGAAGGGTCTCTTCCTTAGAGTCATAAAAGGTAGCCCAAGGGAGTGCATATTCAAACTTCCCATGTGCAAGAGGTGCATGGCTCTTAAGACACACAACAATGGGTTTGCCTCCAGGCCTCAGTTTCCTAGTCAGACCACGCCTAGTCTCCAGAGCTCTCTGCTACAGAGCAGACATTTGGAAAAAGCGCTGTGGAGGGTGCCTTCACGTTCCAGGGCACTGTCCAAGCCAAACCTGGGCTTTGGGATCTAGGCACTATGGCCTCTACAACTAACATTCCAGGTAGCACTTCCCACCGACTTTTGATTTTCAGCCCCAAAGCAGCGTTTCAGAGTCTCTTCCTTAGAGTCATAAAAGGTAGCCCAAGTGAGTGCTGATTCAATCCTCCTTCGCACAGCAAGTGTGGGGCTCTTCAGAGCCCCTACAATGGTTCTGTTCCCAGGGCCTCAATTTCCCATTCAGAACAGACCTAGTCTCTAGAACTCTCTGCTACAGAGTACACATAGGGAAATAGCTCTGAGGAGGGTGTCTTAACGTTCCCGGGCTTGGGTAAGCCCTACCCGGGCTGTGGGACCTAGACAATATGGCCCCTACAGCTGACTTTCCAGGTAGCACTTTACAGCCACTTTTGATTTTCAACCCCAAAGCAGCCTTTCAGTGTCTCTTCCTTAGAGTCATAAAAGGTAGCCTAACGGAGTGCTTATTCAATCATAACTGGCGCAACAGGTGTTTCGCTGTTGAGAATCCACAACAATGGGTTTTCCTCCAGGACTCAGTTTCCTAGTGAGACCAGGCCTAGTCTCCAGAGCTCTCTGCTACAAAGCAGACATGTGAAAAAAGCGGTGAGAAGGGTGCCTTCAGGTTCCAGGGCACTGTCGAAGCCTTACCCGTGCGGTGGGCCCAAATTTCTACGGCTCCTACAAACATACATCCCAGGTAGAAGTTCCTAGCCCCATGTGATTTTCAGCCTTAGTGCGTCCTGACAGGATCTCTTCCATGGAGTGAGCAAAGGCAGCACAAGGTATTGCTTTTTCTATCCTCCCTCGAACAGCAAGTTTTGGGCGGTTCAGAAGCCCCTACAATGGGTCTGTTCCCAGGGCTTCAGTTTCCCAGTCAGAACAGACCTAGTCTCAAGAGCTCTCTGCTACTGAGCACACATGGGGCAATAGCTCTGAAGAGGGTTCCGTGAGGTTCCCTGGCTTGGGGAAGAACTACCCGGGCGGTGGGGCCTAGGCACTGTGGCCTCTTCCACTGACATTCAGGTAGCACTTTCCAGCCCCTTGTGATTTTCAGCCAAAGGCAGCCTGGCAGGGTCTCTTCCTTAGAGTCATAAAAGGTAGCCCAAGGGACTGCTTATTCAATCTTCCCTGGTGCAATAGGTGTTTGTCTCTTAAGAAGCCACAACAATGGTCTGCTTCCAGGGCCTCAGTTTGCCAGTCATAACAGACCTAGTCTTCAGAGCTCTCTGCTACAGAGCACACGTATAGTAATAGCTCTGAGGAGTGTTACTTGAGGTTCCCGGGCTTGGAGAAGCCCTACCCGGGCAGTGGGGCCTAGGCACTGTTGTTTTCCACTGACTTTCCAAGTAACAGTTTGCAGCCCCTTGTGATTTTCAGCCAAAGACATACAGGCAGGGTCTCTTCCTTAGAGTCATAAAAGTCATCCCAAGGGAGTGCTTATTCAATCTTCCCTGGTGCAAGAGGTGTTTGTCTGTGAAGAAGCCACAACAATGGGTCTGCTCCCAGGGCCTCAGTTTCCCATTCAGAACAGACCTAGTCTCAAGAGCTCTCTGCTACAGAGCACACATGGGGAAATAGTTCTGAGGAGTGTTCCCTGAAGATCCCTGGCTTGGGGAACCCCTACCCGGGCTCTGGGGCCTAGGCACTATGGCCCCTACAACTGACTTTCCAGGTAGCACTTTCCAGCCCCTTGTGATTTTCAGCCAAAGGCAGACCGGCAGGGTCTCTTCCTCAGAGTCAAAAAAGGTAGTTCAAGGGAGTGCTTATTCAATCTTCCCAGGTGCAAGAGGTGTTTGGCCCGTGAAGACACCAGAACAATAGGTTTGCCTTGAGGCCTCAGTTTCCCATTCAGACCAGGCCTCGTCTCCAGTGCTCTCTGCTACAGGGCAGACATGTGGAAAAATCGCTGTGGAGGGCGCCTTCACGTTCCAGGGCACTGTCGAAGCCTTACCTGGGCTTTGGGACCTAGGCACAATGGCCCCTACAACTGACTTTCCAGGTAGCACTCCCCAGCCCCTTGTGACTTTCAGCCAAAGGCAACCTGACAGGGTGTCTTCCTTAGAGTCATAAAAGTTAGCCCAAGGGAGTGCTTATTCAATCTTCCCTGGTGTGCAAGAGGTGTTTGTCTGTGAAGAAGCCACAACAATGAGTCTGCTCCCAGGGCCTCAGTTTTTCCCAGTCAGAACAGACCTAGTCTCAAGAGCTCTCTACTACAGAGCACACATGGGGCAATAGCTCTGAGAAGTGTTCCTTGAGGTTCCCTGGCTTCTGAAATCCCTATCCGGGCGCTGGGGCCTAGGCATTGGGGCCTCTTCCACTGAATTTCCAGGTAGCACTTTCCAGCCCCTTGTGATTTTCAGCCAAAGGAAATCTGGCAGGGTCTCTTCCTGAGAGTCATAAAAGGTAGCCCAAGGGAGTGCTTATTCAATATTCCCTGGTGCAAGAGGTGTTTGGCTGTTAAGACACCACAACAATTGGTTTGCCCCCAGGGCCTCAGTTTCCCAGTCAGAACAGACCTAGTCTCCAGAGCTCTCTGCCACACAGCAGATATGTGGAAAAAGCACTGAGGAGGGTGCCTTCATGTTCCAGGGCACTGTCGAAGCCTTAACTGGGCTTTGGGACCTAGGCACTCTGGCCCCTACAACTGACTTTCCAAGTAGCACTTCCCAGCCCCTTGTGATTTTCAGCCAAAGGCAGCCTGGCAGGGTCTCTTCCTTAGAGTCATAAAATGTAGCCCAAGAGAATGCTAATTCAGGCTTCCCTGGTGCAAGAGGTTTTTGGCTGTTAAGTGGCCACACCAATGGGTTTGCCTCCAGGCCTCAGTTTCCCATTCAGAACAGGCCTAGTCTACAGAGCACTCTGCTACAGAGCAGACAAGGGGGAAAAGCGCTGTGGAGGGTGCCTTCTCGTTCCAGGGCACTTTCGAAGCCTTACCTGGGTTTTGGGACCTAGGCACTATGGCCTCTTTCACTGACTTTCCAGGTATCACTTCCCAGCCCCTTGTGATTTTCAGCCAGATGCAGCCTTGCAGGGTCTCTTCCTTAGAGTCAAAAAAGGTAGCCCAAGAGACTGCTTATTCAGTCTTCCCCGGTGCAAGAGTTGTTTGGCTGTGAAGACGCCCCAACAATGGCTCTGCTCCCAGGGCCTCAGTTTCCCAGTCAGAACAGACCTAGTCTCCAGAGCTCTCTGCTACAGAGCAGACATGGGGAAAAGCTCTGAGGAGGGTTCCTTGAGGCTCCCTGCCTGTCGAAGCCCTACCTGGGCTTTGGAGCCTAGGCACTGTGGCCTCTTTCACTGACTTTCCAGGTATCACTTCCCAGCCCCTTGTGATTTTCAGCCAGATGCAGCCTTGCAGGGTCTCTTCCTTAGAGTCAAAAAAGGTAGCCCAAGGGACTGCTTATTCAGTCTTCCCTGGTGCAAGAGGTGTTTGGCTGTGAAGACGCCAGAACAATGGCTCTGCTCCCAGGGCCTCAGTTTCCCAGTCAGAACAGACCTAGTCTCCAGAGCTCTCTGCTACAGAGCAGACATGGGGAAAAAGCGCTGTGGAGGGTGCCTTCACGTTCCAGGGCACTGTCGAAGCCTTACCTGGGCTTTGGGAGCCTAGGCACTGTGGCCTCTTTCACTGACTTTCCAGGTATCACTTCCCAGCCCCTTGTGATTTTCAGCCAGATGCAGCCTTGCAGGGTCTCTTCCTTAGAGTCAAAAAAGGTAGCCCAAGGGACTGCTTATTCAGTCTTCCCTGGTGCAAGAGGTGTTTGGCTGTGAAGACGCCAGAACAATGGCTCTGCTCCCAGGGCCTCAGTTTCCCAGTCAGAACAGACCTAGTCTCCAGAGCTCTCTGCTACAGAGCAGACATGGGGAAAAAGCGCTGTGGAGGGTGCCTTCACGTTCCAGGGCACTGTCGAAGCCTTACCTGGGCTTTGGAGCCTAGGCACTGTGGCCTCTTTCACTGACTTTCCAGGTATCACTTCCCAGCCCCTTGTGATTTTCAGCCAGATGCAGCCTTGCAGGGTCTCTTCCTTAGAGTCAAAAAAGGTAGCCCAAGGGACTGCTTATTCAGTCTTCCCTGGTGCAAGAGGTGTTTGGCTGTGAAGACGCCAGAACAATGGCTCTGCTCCCAGGGCCTCAGTTTCCCAGTCAGAACAGACCTAGTCTCCAGAGCTCTCTGCTACAGAGCAGACATGGGGAAAAAGCGCTGTGGAGGGTGCCTTCACGTTCCAGGGCACTGTCGAAGCCTTACCTGGGCTTTGGAGCCTAGGCACTGTGGCCTCTTTCACTGACTTTCCAGGTATCACTTCCCAGCCCCTTGTGATTTTCAGCCAGATGCAGCCTTGCAGGGTCTCTTCCTTAGAGTCAAAAAAGGTAGCCCAAGGGACTGCTTATTCAGTCTTCCCTGGTGCAAGAGGTGTTTGGCTGTGAAGACGCCAGAACAATGGCTCTGCTCCCAGGGCCTCAGTTTCCCAGTCAGAACAGACCTAGTCTCCAGAGCTCTCTGCTACAGAGCAGACATGGGGAAAAAGCGCTGTGGAGGGTGCCTTCACGTTCCAGGGCACTGTCGAAGCCTTACCTGGGCTTTGGAGCCTAGGCACTGTGGCCTCTTTCACTGACTTTCCAGGTATCACTTCCCAGCCCCTTGTGATTTTCAGCCAGATGCAGCCTTGCAGGGTCTCTTCCTTAGAGTCAAAAAAGGTAGCCCAAGGGACTGCTTATTCAGTCTTCCCTGGTGCAAGAGGTGTTTGGCTGTGAAGACGCCAGAACAATGGCTCTGCTCCCAGGGCCTCAGTTTCCCAGTCAGAAACAGACCTAGTCTCCAGAGCTCTCTGCTACAGAGCAGACATGGGGAAAAAGCTCTGTGGAGGGTGCCTTCACGTTCCAGGGCACTGTCGAAGCCTTACCTGGGCTTTGGAGCCTAGGCACTGTGGCCTCTTTCACTGACTTTCCAGGTATCACTTCCCAGCCCCTTGTGATTTTCAGCCAGATGCAGCCTTGCAGGGTCTCTTCCTTAGAGTCAAAAAAGGTAGCCCAAGGGACTGCTTATTCAGTCTTCCCTGGTGCAAGAGGTGTTTTTGCTGTGAAGACGCCAGAACAATGGCTCTGCTCCCAGGGCCTCAGTTTCCCAGTCAGAACAGACCTAGTCTCCAGAGCTCTCTGCTACAGAGCAGACATGGGGAAAAAGCGCTGTGGAGGGTGCCCTTCACGTTCCAGGGCACTGTCGAAGCCTGGCTGCTTGGGCAGGGTGGCCTCTTTCACTGACTTTCCAGGTATCACTTCCCAGCCCCTTGTGAAGCCAGATACCTGGGGTCTTTCCTTAGAGTCAAAAAAGGCTGCTTACTGTGGCCTGGTGCAAGAGGTCGCCACTGACTTTCCCCAGGTATCACTTCCCAGCAGAACCCTTGTGATTGTCAGCCAGATGCAGCCTTGCAGGGTCTCTTCCTTAGAGTCAAAAAAGGTAGCCCAAGGGACTGCTTATTCAGTCTTCCCTGGTGCAAGAGGTGTTTTTCTGTGAAGACGCCAGAAAAAATGGCTCTGCTCCCCCCCTGCCTCAGTTTTCCAGTCAGAACAGACCTAGTCTCCAGAGCCCTCTGCTACAGAGCCAGAGCTCTCTGACATGGGCAGACATGGGGAAAAAGCGCTCTGGTGGGTGCCTTCACGTTCCAGGGCACTGTCGAAGTCTTACCTGGGCTTTGGAGCCTAGGCACTGTGGCCTCTTTCACTGACTTTCCAGGTATCACTTCCCAGCCCCTTGTGATTTTCAGCCAGATGCAGCCTTGCAGGGTCTCTTCCTTAGAGTCAAAAAAGGTAGCCCAAGGGACTGCTTATTCAGTCTTCCCTGGTGCAAGAGGTGTTTGGCTGTGAAGACGCCAGAACAATGGCTCTGCTCCCAGGGCCTCAGTTTCCCAGTCAGAACAGACCTAGTCTCCAGAGCTCTCTGCTACAGAGCAGACATGGGGAAAAAGCTCTGAGGAGGGTGCCTTTCACGTTCCCTGGGCACTGTCGAAGCCTTACCTGGGCTTTGGAGCCTAGGCACTGTGGCCTCTTTCACTGACTTTCCAGGTATCACTTCCCAGCCCCTTGTGATTTTCAGCCAGATGCAGCCTTGCAGGGTCTCTTCCTTAGAGTCAAAAAAGGTAGCCCAAGGGACTGCTTATTCAGTCTTCCCTGGTGCAAGAGGTGTTTGGCTGTGAAGACGCCAGAACAATGGCTCTGCTCCCAGGGCCTCAGTTTCCCAGTCAGAACAGACCTAGTCTCCAGAGCTCTCTGCTACAGAGCAGACATGGGGGAAAAAGCGCTGAGGAGGGTGCCTTCACGTTCCCCTGCACTGTCGAAAGCCTTACCTGGGCTTTGGGGCCTAGGCACTGTGGCCTCTTTCACTGACTTTCCAGGTATCACTTCCCCAGCCCCTTGTGATTTTCAGCCAGATGCAGTCTTGCAGGGTCTCTTCCTTAGAGTCAAAAAAGGTAGCCCAAGGGACTGCTTATTCAGTCTTCCCTGGTGCAAGAGGTGTTTGGCTGTGAAGACGCCAGAAACAATGGCTCTGCTCCCAGGGCCTCAGTTTTCCCAGTCAGAACAGACCTAGTCTCCAGAGCTCCCTCTGCTACTACAGCAGACATGGGGAAAAAAGCTCTGTGAGGAGGGTGCCTTCACGAGGCTCCAGGGCACTGTCGAAGCCTACCCTGGGCTTTGGAGCCTAGGCACTGTGGCCTCTTTCACTGACTTTCCAGGTATCACTTCCCAGCCCCTTGTGATTTTCAGCCAGATGCAGCCTTGCAGGGTCTCTTCCTTAGAGTCAAAAAAAGGTAGCCCAAGGGACTGCTTATTCAGTCTTCCCTGGTGCAAGAGGTGTTTGGCTGTGAAGACGCCAGAACAATGGCTCTGCTCCCAGGGCCTCAGTTTCCCAGTCAGAACAGACCTAGTCTCCAGAGCTCTCTGCTACCGAGCAGACATGGGAAAAAAGCTCTGTGGAGGGTGCCTTCACGTTCCAGGGCACTGACAAAGCCTTACCTGGGCTTTGGAGCCTAGGCACTGTGGCCTCTTTCACTGACTTTCCAGGTATCACACTTCCCAGCCCCTTGTGATTTTTCAGCCAGATGCAGCCTTGCAGGGTCTCTTCCTTAGAGTCAAAAAAGGTAGCCCAAGGGACTGCTTATTCAGTCTTCCCTGGTGCAAGAGGTGTTTGGCTGTGAAGACGCCAGAACAATGGCTCTGCTCCCAGGGCCTCAGTTTCCCAGTCAGAACAGACCTAGTCTCCAGAGCTCTCTGCTACAGAGCAGACATGGGGAAAAAGCTCTGAGGAGGGTGCCCTTCACGTTCCTGCACTGTCGAAGCCCTACCCTGGGCTTTGGAGCCTAGGCACTGTGGCCTCTTTCACTGACTTTCCAGGTATCACTTCCCAGCCCCTTGTGATTTTCAGCCAGATGCAGCCTTGCAGGGTCTCTCTTCCTTAGAGTCAAAAAAGGTAGCCCAAGGGACTGCTTATTCAGTCTTCCCTGGTGCAAGAGGTGTTTGGCTGTGAAGACGCCAGAACAATGGCTCTGCTCCCAGGGCCTCAGTTTCCCAGTCAGAACAGACCTAGTCTCCAGAGCTCTCTGCTACAGAGCAGACATGGGGAAATAGCTCTGAGGAGGGTGCCTTCACGTTCCCTGGGCACTGTCGAAGCCCTTACCCTTACCTGGGCTTTGGAGCCTAGGCACTGTGGCCTCTTTCACTGACTTTCCAGGTATCACTTCCCAGCCCCTTGTGATTTTTCAGCCAGATGCAGCCTTGCAGGGTCTCTTCCTTAGAGTCAAAAAAGGTAGCCCAAGGGACTGCTTATTCAGTCTTCCCTGGTGCAAGAGGTGTTTGGCTGTGAAGACGCCAGAACAATGGCTCTGCTCCCAGGGCCTCAGTTTCCCAGTCAGAACAGACCTAGTCTCCAGAGCTCTCTGCTACAGAGCAGACATGGGGAAAAAGCGCTGTGGAGGGTGCCTTCACGTTCCAGGGCACTGTCGAAGCCTTACCTGGGCTTTGGGAGCCTAGGCACTGTGGCCTCTTTCACTGACTTTCCAGGTATCACTTCCCAGCCCCTTGTGATTTTCAGCCAGATGCAGCCTTGCAGGGTCTCTTCCTTAGAGTCAAAAAAGGTAGCCCAAGGGACTGCTTATTCAGTCTTCCCTGGTGCAAGAGGTGTTTTGGCTGTGAAGACGCCAGAACAATGGCTCTGCTCCCAGGGCCTCAGTTTCCCAGTCAGAACAGACCCTAGTCTCCAGAGCTCTCTGCTACAGAGCAGACATGGGGAAAAAGCTCTGTGGAGGGTGCCTTGAGGTTCCAGGGCACTGGGGAAGCCTACCTGGGCTTTGGAGCCTAGGCACTGTGGCCTCTTTCACTGACTTTCCAGGTATCACTTCCCAGCCCCTTGTGATTTTCAGCCAGATGCAGCCTTGCAGGGTCTCTTCCTTAGAGTCAAAAAAGGTAGCCCAAGGGACTGCTTATTCAGTCTTCCCTGGTGCAAGAGGTGTTTGGCTGCTGTGAAGACGCCAGAACAATGGCTCTGCTCCCAGGGCCTCAGTTTCCCAGTCAGAACAGACCTAGTCTCCAGAGCTCTCTGCTACAGAGCAGACATGGGGAAAAAGCGCTGTGGAGGGTGCCTTCACGTTCCAGGGCACTGTCGAAGCCCTTACCTGGGCTTTGGAGCCTAGGCACTGTGGCCTCTTTCACTGACTTTCCAGGTATCACTTCCCAGCCCCTTGTGATTTTCAGCCAGATGCAGCCTTGCAGGGTCTCTTCCTTAGAGTCAAAAAAGGTAGCCCAAGGGACTGCTTATTCAGTCTTCCCTGGTGCAAGAGGTGTTGTTTGGCTGTGAAGACGCCAAACAATGGCTCTGCTCCCAGGGCTCTCAGTTTCCCAGTCAGAACAGACCTAGTCTCCAGAGCTCTCTGCTACAGAGCAGACATGGGGAAAAAGCGCTGAGGAGGGTGCCTTCACGTTCCCAGGCCTTGTCGAAGCCCTTACCCTGGGCTTTGTGGAGCCTAGGCACTGTGGCCTCTTTCACTGACTTTCCAGGTATCACTTCCCAGCACCCCTGTGATTTTCAGCAGCCAGATGCAGCCTTGCAGGGTCTCTTCCTTAGAGTCAAAAAAGGTAGCCCAAGGGACTGCTTATTCAGTCTTCCCTGGTGCAAGAGGTGTTTGGCTGTGTGAAGACGCCAGAACAATGGCTCTGCTCCCAGGGCCTCAGTTTCCCAGTCAGAACAGACCTAGTCTCCAGAGCTCTCTGCTACAGAGCAGACATGGGGAAATAGCTCTGAGGAGGGTTCCTTGACGCTCCAGGGCCTGTCGGAAAGCCTTACCTGGGCTTTGGAGGGGCTAGGCACTGTGGCCTCTTCACTGACTTTCCAGGTATCACTTCCCAGCCCCTTGTGATTTTCAGCCAGATGCAGCCTTGCAGGGTCTCTTCCTTAGAGTCAAAAAAAGGTAGCCCCAAGGGACTGCTTATTCAGTCTTTCCCTGGTGCAAGAGGTGTTTGGCTGTGAAGACGCCAGAACAATGGCTCTGCTCCCCAGGGCCTCAGTTTCCCAGTCAGAACAGACCTAGTCTCCAGAGCTCTCTGCACAGAGCAGACATGGGGAAATAAGCTCTGAGGAGGGTTCCTTTCACGTTCCAGGGCACTGTCGAGCCCTTACCTGGGCTTTGGAGCCTAGGCACTGTGGCCTCTTTCACTGACTTTCCAGGTATCACTTCCCAGCCCCTTGTGATTTTCAGCCAGATGCAGCCTTGCAGGGTCTCTTCTTCCTTAGAGTCAAAAAAAGGTAGCCCAAGGGACTGCTTATTCAGTCTTCCCTGGTGCAAAAGGTGTTTGCTGTGAAGACGCCAGAAACCAAGGCTGGCTCTGCTGCTCCCAGGGCCTCAGTTTCCCAGTCAGAACAGACCTAGTCTCCAGAGCTCTCTGCTACAGAGCAGACATGGGGAAATAGCTCTGAGGAGGGGTGGGTGTGAGGCTCCCTGCCTTGGGGAAAGCCCTACCCGGGTGCTGGGGCCCTAGGCACTGTGTGGCCTCTTTCACTGACTGACTTTCCAGGTATCACTTCCCAGCCCCTTGTGATTTTCAGCCAGATGCAGCCTTGCAGGGTGCTCTTCCTTAGAGTCAAAAAAGGGTAGCCCAAGGGGACTGCTTATTCAGTCTTCCCTGGTGCAAGAGGTGTTTGGGTGGTGAAGACGCCAGAACAATGGCTCTGCTCCCAGGGCCTCAGTTTTCCCAGTCAGAACAGACCTAGTCTCCAGAGCTCTCTGCTACAGAGCAGACATGGGGAAATAAGCGCTGTGGAGGGTTGCCTTCTTCCCCAGGCTCCAGGTGTCGAAGCCTTACCTGGGCTTTGGAGCCTAGGCACTGTGGCCTCTTTCACTGACTTTCCAGGTATCAAAAATCACTTCCCAGCCCCTTGTGATTTTTCAGCCAGATGCAGCCTTGCAGGGTCTCTTCCTTAGAGTCAAAAAAGGTAGCCCAAGGGACTGCTTATTCAGTCTTCCCTGGTGCAAGAGGTGTTTGGCTGTGAAGACGCCAGAACAATGGCTCTGCTCCCCAGGGCTCTCAGTTTCCCAGTCAGAACAGACCTAGTCTCCAGAGCTCTCTGCTACAGAGCAGACATGGGGAAAAAAGCGCTCAGAGGAGGGTGCCTTCACGTTCCAGGGGCACTGTCGAAGCCTTACCTGGGCTTTGGGAGCCTAGGCACTGTGGCCTCTTTCACTGACTTTCCAGGTATCACTTCCCAGCCCCTTTGTGATTTTCAGGCCAGATGCAGCCTTGCAGGGGGTCTCTTCCTTAGAGTCAAAAAAAGTAGTAAGCCAAGGGACTGCTTATTCAGTCTGTTCCCTGGTGCAAGAGGTGTTTGGCTGTGAAGACGCCAGAACAATGGCTCTGCTCCCAGGGCCATCAGTTTCCCAGTCAGAACAGACCTAGTCTCCAGAGCTCTCTGCTACAGAGCAGACATGGGGAAATAGTGTGGAGGGTGGGTTCCTTGAGTTCCCTGGGCACTGGGAAGCTTACCTGGTGCTTGGAGCCTAGGCACTGTGGCCTCTTTCACTGACTTTCCAGGTATCACTTCCCAGCCCCTTGTGATTTTCAGCCAGATGCAGCCTTGCAGGGTCTCTTCCTTAGAGTCAAAAAAGGTAGCCCAAGGGACTGCTTATTCAGTCTTCCCTGGTGCAAGAGGTGTTTGGCTGTGAAGACGCCAGAACAATGGCTCTGCTCTCCAGGGCCTCAGTTTCCCAGTCAGAACAGAACCTAGTCTCCAGAGCTCTCTGCTACAGAGAGCAGACATGGGGAAATAGCTCTGTGGAGGGTGCCTTCACGGCTCCAGGGGCACTGTCGAAGCCCTTACCTGGGCTTTGGGAGCCTAGGGCACTGTGGCCCTCTTTCACTGACTTTCCAGGTATCACTTCCCAGCCCCTTGTGATTTTCAGCCAGATGCAGCCTTGCAGGGTCAAGTCTCTTCCTTAGAGTCAAAAAAGGTAGCCCAAGGGACTGCTTATTCAGTTCTTCCCTGGTGCAAGAGGTGTTTGGCTGTGAAGACGCCAGAACAATGGCTCTGCTCCCAGGGCCTCAGTTTCCCAGTCAGAACAGACCTAGTCTCCAGAGCTCTCTGCTACAGAGCAGACATGGGGAAAAAGCTCTGAGGGAGGGTGCCTTGAGGCTCCCTGGCACTGTCGGAAAGCCTTACCCGGCTGTTGGAGCCTAGCCTAGGCACTGTGGCCTCTTTCACTGACTTTCCAGGTATATCACTTCCCCAGCCCCTTGTGATTTTTCAGCCAGATGCAGCCTTGCAGGGTCTCTTCCTTAGAGTCACAAAAAAGGTAGCCCAAGGGGACTGCTTATTCAGTCTTCCCTGGTGCAAGAGGTGTTTGGCTGTGAAGACGCCAGAACAATGGCTCTGCTCCCAGGGCCCTCAGTTTCCCCAGTCAGAACAGACCTAGTCTCCAGAGCTCTCTGCTACAGAGCAAGACATGGGGAAAAAGCGCTGAGGAGGGTGCCTTCACTTCCAGGGCACCCTGCCTTGGGGAAGCCTTACCTGGGGTTGGGAGCCTAGGCACTGTGGCCCTCTTTTCACTGACTTTCCAGGTATCACACTTCCCAGCCCCTTGTGATTTTTCAGCCAGATGCAGCCTTGCAGGGTCTCTTCCTTAGAGTCAAAAAAGGTAGCCCAAGGGACTGCTTATTCAGTCTTTCCCTGGTGCAAGAGGTGTTTTTGGCTGTGAAGACGCCAGAACAATGGCTCTGCTCCCAGGGCCTCAGTTTCCCAGTCAGAACAGACCTAGTCTCCAGAGCTCTCTGCTACAGAGCAGACATGGGAAAAAAGCTCTGAGGAGGGTTCCTTCACGTTCCAGGGCACTGTCGAAGCCTTACCTGGGCTTTTGGGAGCCTAGGCACTGTGGCCTCTTTCACTGACTTTCCAGGTATCACTTCCCAGCCCCTTGTGATTTTTCAGCCAGATGCCAGCCTTGCAGGTCTCTTCCTTAGAGTCAAAAAAGGTAGCCCAAGGGACTGCTTATTCAGTCTTCCCTGGTGCAAGAGGTGGTGTTTGGCTGTGTGAAGACGCCAGAACAATGGCTCTGCTCCCAGGGCCTCAGTTTCCCCAGTCAGAACAGACCTAGTCTCCAGAGCTCTCTGCTACAGAGCAGACATGGGGAAAAAAGCTCTGAGGAGGGTGCCTTCACGTTCCAGGCTCCCTGCCTTGGGAAAGCCTACCCGGGTGCTGGGGCCTAGGGCACTGTGGCCTCTTTTCACTGACTTTCCAGGTATCACTTCCCAGCCCCTTGTGATTTTCAGCCAGATGCAGCCTTGCAGGGTCTCTTCCTTAGAGTCAAAAAAGGTAGCCCAAGGGACTGCTTATTCAGTCTTCCCTGGTGCAAGAGGTGTTTGGCTGTGTGAAGACGCCAGAACAATGGCTCTGCTCCCAGGGCCTCAGTTTCCCAGTCAGAACAGACCTAGTCTCCAGAGCTCTCTGCTACAGAGCAGACATGGGGAAATAGCTCTGAGGAGGGTTCCTTGAGGCTCCCTGCCTTGGGGAAGCCCCTACCCGGGCTTTGGGGCCTAGGCACTGTGGCCTCTTTCACTGACTTTCCAGGTATCACTTCCCAGCCCCTTGTGATTTTCAGCCAGATGCAGCCTTGCAGGGTCTCTTCCTTAGAGTCAAAAAAGGTAGCCCAAGGGACTGCTTATTCAGTCTTCCCTGGTGCAAGAGGTGTTTGGCTGTGAAAGACGCCAGAACAATGGCTCTGCTACCCAGGGCCTCAGTTTCCCAGTCAGAACAGACCTAGTCTCCAGAGCTCTCTGCTACAGAGCAGACATGGGGAAAAGCGCTGTGGAGGGTGCCTTCAACGGCTCCAGGGCAACTGTCGAAGCACCTTACCTGGGCTTTTGGAGCCTAGGCACTGTGGCCTCTTTCACTGACTTTCCAGGTATCACTTCCCAGCCCCTTGTGATTTTCAGCCAGATGCAGCCTTGCAGGGTCTCTTCCTTAGAGTCAAAAAAAGGTAGCCCAAGGGACCAAGATACTGCTTATTCAGTCTTCCCTGGTGCAAGAGGTGTGTTTGGCTGTGAAGACGCCAGAACAATGGCTCTGCTCCCAGGGCCTCAGTTTCCCAGTCAGAACAGACCTAGTCTCCCAGAGCTCTCTGCTACAGAGCAGACATGGGGAAAAAAAAAAAGCTCTGCTGTGGAGGGTTTGCCTTCACGTTCCAGGGCACTGTCGAAGCCTTACCTGGGCTTTGGGAGCCTAGGCACTGTGGCCCTCTTTTCACTGACTTTCCAGGTATCACTTCCCAGCCCCTTGTGATTTTTCAGCCAGATGCAGCCTTGCAGGGTCTCTTCCTTAGAGTCAAAAAAGGTAGCCCAAGGGACTGCTTATTCAGCTCTTCCCCTGGTGCAAGAGGTGTTTGGCTGTGAAGACGCCAGAAACAATGGCTCTGCTCCCAGGGCCTCAGTTTTCCCAGTCAGAACAGACCTAGTCTCCAGAGCTCTCTGCTACAGAGCAGACATGGGGGAAAAAAGCGCTGTGGAGGGTGCCTTCTCCGTTCCAGGCACTGTCGAAGCCTTACCTGGGCTTTGGAGCCTAGGCACTGTGGCCTCTTGTCTTCACTGACTTTCCAGGTATCACTTCCCAGCCCCTTGTGATTTTCAGCCAGATGCAGCCTTGCAGGGTCTCTCTTCCTTAGAGTCAATAAAAAGTATAGCCCAAGGGACTGCTTATTCAGTCTTCCCTGGTGCAAGAGGTGTTTGGCTGTGAAGACGCCAGAACAATGGCTCTGCTCCAGGGCCTCAGTTTTCCCAGTCAAAACAGACCTAGTCTCCAGAGTTCTCTGCTACAGAGCAGACATGGGGAAAAAGCGCTGTGGAGGGTGCCTTCACGTTCCAGGGCACTGTCGAAGCCTTACCTGGGCTTTGGAGCCTAGGCACTGTGGCCTCTTTCACTGACTTTCCAGGTATCACTTCCCAGCCCCTTGTGATTTTCAGCCAGATGCAGCCTTGCAGGGTCTCTTCCTTAGAGTCAAAAAAGGTAGCCCAAGGGTACTGCTTATTCAGTCTTCCCTGGTGCAAGAGTTGTTTTGGCTGTGAAGACGCCAGAACAATGGCTCTGCTCCCAGGCCTCTCAGTTTCCCCAGTCAGAACAGACCTAGTCTCCAGAGCTCTCTGCTACAGAGCAGACATGGGAAAAAGCGCTCTGAGAGGTTGCCTTCACGTTCCAGGGCACTGTCGAAGCCTTACCTGGGCTTTGGAGGCTAGGCTCTGTGGCACTGTGGCCTCTATTCACTGACTTTCCAGGTATCACTTTCCCAGCCCCTTGTGATTTTCAGCTTATTCAGATGCAGCCATTGGCAGGGTCCTCTTTCCTTAGAGTCAAAAAAGGTAGCCCATCAGGGACGACCTGCTTTATTCAGTCTTCCCTGGAGACAAGAGAGAAAAAAGCACTGTGTTGGGTGGCTGTGAAGACGCCAAGCAACAGAAAAAGCTGGCTCTCTAGGCTCCTCCTGCCTTGGGGAAAGCACCCAGGTCCTGGGGCAGTTTGGCCCAGTCAGAAACAGACCTAGTCAACTCCCTTAGAGCTTCTCTAGATGCAGCCTTGAAGGGACATTCCTTAGAGTCAAAGCTAGCTGGTGGAGGTGTTCAGTCTTCAGCTGCTTCCAGAGGCACTGTCGGCTGTGAAGCCCAGAACAACCTGGGGCTCAGTTTCCCCTAGAAAACACTGTGGAGCTCTTTCACTGAGTTTTCCATGGTAATCACTTCCCAGCCCTTGTGATTTTCAGCGCAAGCCTTGCAAGCCTTGCAGGCAGGGCCTCTCTTTCACTGACTTTAGGTATCACTCCCAAAAAGTGATTTTCAGCCAGATGCTTCAGCTTGACAGCTATAGAGTCATAGCAAGGTAGCCACAAGGAATCTTATTCAATCTTCCCTGGTGCAAGAGGTTGTTTGGCTGTGAAGACGCCCAGACAACAATGGCTCTCTGCTCCCCAGGGCCTCAGTTTCCCAGTCAGAACAGACCTAGTCTCCAGAGCTCTCTGCTACAGAGCAGACATGGGGAAAAAGCGCTGAGGAGGGTGCCTTCAGAACGTTCCAGGGCACTGTCGAAGCCCTTACCTGGGCTTTGGATGCCTAGGCACTGTGGCCTCTTTCACTGACTTTCCAGGTATCACTTCCCAGCCCCTTGTGATTTTCAGCCAGATGCAGCCTTGCAGGGTCTCTTCCTTAGAGTCACAAAAGGTAGCCCAAGGGGACTGCTTATTCAGTCTTCCCTGGTGGCAAGAGGTGTTTGTGGCTGTGAAGACGCCAGAACAATGGCTCTGCTCCCAGGGCCTCAGTTTCCCAGTCAGAACAGACCTAGTCTCCAGAGCTCTCTGCTACAGAGCAGACATGGGGAAAAGCGCTGTGGAGGGTGCCTTCACGTTCCCAGGGCACTGTCGAAGCCCTTACCTGGGCTTTGGAGCCTAGGCACTGTGGCCTCTTTCACTGACTTTCCAGGTATCACTTCCCAGCCCCTTGTGATTTTCAGCCAGATGCAGCCTTGCAGGGTCTCTTCCTTAGAGTCAAAAAAAGGTAGCCCAAGGGGACTGCTTATGTCAGTCTTCCTATGGTGCAAGAGGTGTTTGGCTGTGAAGACGCCAGAAACAATGGGCTCTGACTCCCAGGGCCCTCAGTTTCCCAGTCAGAACAGACCTAGTCTCCAGAGCTCTCTGCTACAGAGCAGACATGGGGAAATAGCTCTGAGGAAGGTTTGCCATTTGAGGCTCCTGCCTTGGGAAGCCCTACCCTTGTGGCTTGGGAGCCTAGGCACTGTGGCCTCTTTCACTGACTTTCCAGGTATCACTTCCCAGCCCCTTGTGATTTTCAGCAGATGCTGCAGCCTCTTGCAGGGTCTCTTCCTTAGAGTCAAAAAAGGTAGCCCAAGGACTGCTTATTCAGTCTTCCCTGGTGCAAGAGGTGTTTGGCTGTGAAGACGCCAGAACAATGGCTCTGCTCCCAGGGCCTCAGTTTCCCAGTCAGAACAGACCTAGTCTCCCAGAGCTCTCTGCTACAGAGCAGACATGGGGAAAAAGCTCTGTGGAGGGTTTGCCTTCACGTTCCAGGGCACTGTCGAAGCCTTACCTGGGCTTTTTGGAGCCTAGGCACTGTGGCCTCTTTCACTGACTTTCCAGGTATCACTTCCCAGAGCCCTTTGTGATTTTCAGCCAGATGCAGCCTTGCAGGGTCTCTTCCTTAGAGTCAAAAAAGGTAGCCCAAGGGACTGCTTATTCAGTCTTCCCTGGTGCAAGAGGTGTTTGGCTGTGAAGACGCCAGAACAATGGCTCTGCTCCAGGGCCTCAGTTTCCCAGTCAGAACAGACCTAGTCTCCAGAGCTCTCTGCTACAGAGCAGACATGTGGGAAAAAGCGCTGTGGAGGGTGCCTTCACGTTCCAGGGCACTGTCGAAGCCTTACCTGGGCTTTGGAGCCTAGGCACTGTGGGCCTCTTTCACTGACTTTCCAGGTATATCACTTCCCAGCCCCCTTGTGATTTTTCAGCCAGATGCAGCCTTGCAGGGTCTCTTCCTTAGAGTCAAAAAAGGTAGCCCAAGGGACTGCTTATTCAGTCTTCCCCTGGTGCAAGATAGGTGTTTGGCTGTGAAGACGCCAGAAACAATGGCTCTGCTCCCCCAGGGCCTCAGTTTCCCAGTAGTCAGAACAGACCTAGTCTCCAGAGCTCTCTGCTCTACAGAGCAGAACATGGGGAAAATAGCTCTGAGGAGGGTTCCTTGAGACGCTCCCTGCCTTGGGGAAAGCCTTACCCCGGGCTGTGCTGGGCCTAGGCACTGTGGCCTCTTTCACTGACTTTTCCAGGTATCACTTCCCAGCCCCTTGTGATTTTCAGCCAGATGGCAGCCTTGCAGGGTCTCTTCCGCTTAGAGTCAAAAAAGGTAGCCCAAGGGACTGCTTATTCAGTCTTCCCTGGTGCAAGAGGGTGTTTGGCTGTGAAGACGCCAGAACAATGGCTCTGCTCTCCCAGGGCCGTCAGTTTCCCAGTCAGAACAGACCTAGTCTCCAGAGCTCTCTGCTGCTACAGAGCAGACATGGGGAAATAGCTCTGAGGAGGGTGCCTTTCACGGTTCCAGGGCACTGTCGAAGCCTTACCCTGGGCTTTGGGAGCCTAGGCACTGTGGCCTCTTTTCACTGACTTTTCCAGGTATCAACTTCCCAGCCCCTTGTGATTTTTCAGCCAGATGCAAGCCTTGCAGGGTCTCTTCCTTAGAGTCAAAAAAGGTAGCCCAAGGGACTGCTTATTCAGTCTTCCCCTGGTGCAAGAGGTGTTTGGCGGTGGCTGTGAAGACGCCAGAAAACAATGGCTCTGCTCCCCAGGGCCTCAGTTTCCGCAGTCAGAAACAGACCCTAGTCTCCAGAGCTCTCTTAGCTACAGAGCAGACATGGGGGAAAAAGCGCTGTGGAGGGTTCCTTCACGTTCCAGGGCACTGTCGAAGCCCTATACCTGGGGCTTTGGGGAGCCTAGGCACTGTGGGCCTCTTTTTCACTTACACTGAGACTTTCCAGGTATCACTTCCCAGCCCCTTGTGATTTTCAGCCAGATAGCAGCCCTTGCAAGGTCTCTCTTCCTTAGAGTCAAAAAAGGTAGCCCAAGGGACTGGCTTATTCAGGTCTTCCCCCTGTGCAAGAGAGGTGTTTGGCTGTGAAGACGCCAGAACAATGGCTTTTCCTCTGCTCACCCAGGGCCTCAGTTTTCCCAGTCAGAACAGACCTAGTCTCCAGAGCCTCTCTGCTACAGAGCAGACATGGGGAAATAAGCGCTGTGGAGGGTGCCTTTCACGCTTCCAGGGCACTGTCGAAGCCTTACCCTGGGCTTTGGGAGCCTAGGCACTGTGGCCCTGGAACTTTCACTGACTTTTCCAGGTATCAAGGTATTTTCAATTCCCTTGTTTGTGATTTTCAGCCAGATGCAAGCCTTTGCAGGGTCTCTCTTCCTTAGAGTCAAAAAAAAGGTAGCCCAAGGGACTGCTTATTCAGTCTTCCCCTGGTGCAAGAGGTGGATTTTGGCTCTGTGAAGACGCCAGAACAATGGCTCTGCTCCAGGGCCCTCAGTTTCCCAGTCAGAAACAGACCTAGTCTCCAGAGCTCTCTCTGCTACAGAGATGGCAACATGGGGAAAAAGCTAGCGCTGAGGAGGGGTTGTGGCCTTTTCACGTTCCATGGGCAACTGTCGAAAGCTTAAGGCTTTACCAGGGTGCTTTGGGGCCTTGGCACTGTGGCCTCTTTTCACACTGAACTTTTCCAGGTAGCGGTATCACTTCCAGCCCCTTGTGATTTTTCAGCCAGATGCCAGCCTTGCAGGGTCTCTTCCTTAGAGTCAAAAAAAGGTAGCCCAAGGGACTGCTTTTATTCAGTTCTTCCCTGGTAGGCAAGAGGTGTTTGTGGCTGTGAAGACGCCAAGAACAATGGCTCTGCTCCCAGGGCCTCAGTTTCCCTTGGTCAAGAACATGACCCTAGTCTCCAGAGCTCTCTGCTACACAGAGCAGACATGGGGGAAAAAGCTTTGTGGAGGGTTCCTTCCACGTTCCCAGGGCACTGTCGAAGCCTTATTCCATGCTGACTTTTTGGAGCCTAGGCACTGTGCAATCTTTCACTGACTTTCCAGGTATCACTTTCCCAGCCCCCCTTGTGATTTTCAGCCCGAGATGCAGCTTGCCATGAGGGTCTCTTCCTTAGAGTCAAAAAAGGTACGCCCAAATTGGGGACTGCTTATTCAGTTTCTTCCCTGTGTGCAAGAGTGGGTGTTTGGCTGTGAAGAACGCGCCAGAACAATGGCTCTCTGCTCCCAGGGCCTCAGTTTCCCATCAGAACAGACCTAGTCCTCCAGAGCTCTTCTTGCTACAGAGCAGACATGGGAAAATAAGCTCTGAGGAGGGTGGCCTTGAGGCTCCAGGGCACTCTGTCGGATAAGCCCTACCCTGGCTTTGGAGTCGGGGCAGCTGTGGGTCCTACTTTAACACTGACATGCTTTCTTCCAGTTATCACACTTCCCAGCCCCCCTTGTGATTTTTTTCAGCCAGACATGCAGCCTTGCAGGGTCTCTTCCTTCCTTAGAAGTCAAAAAAAGGTAGCCCCAAGGACTGCTGCTTTTATTAGTCAGATCTTCCTGGGTGCAAGAGGGTGTTTGGCTGTGAAGACGCCAGAACAATGGCTAACTGCTCCCAGGGCCCTCAGTTTCCCAGTTTCGTCAGTCAAACAGACCTAGTCTCCAGAGCATCTCTGCTACAGAGCAGAGGCAGACATGGGGAAATAGCTCTGAGAGAGGCCTTCCGTGAGGGCAGGGGCAAGGTCGGAAGGCCTTACCCGGGCTTTGGGGCCTAGGCACTGTGTGCTCTCTTTCACTGACTTTCCAGGTATCACTTCCCAAGCCCCTTGTGATTTTCAGCCAGATGCAGCCTTGCAGGGTCTCTTTCCTTAGAGTCAAAAAAGGTTAGCCCAAGGGACTGCTTATTCAGTCTTCCCTGGTGCAAGAAGGTGTTTGGCTGTGAAGACGCCCAGAACAATGGCTCTGAGCTCCCAGGGCCTCAGTTTCCCAGTCAGAACAGACCTAGTCTCCAGAGCTCTCTGCTACAGAGCAGACATGGGGAAAAAGCGCTGTGGGAGGGTGCCTTCACGTTCCAGGGCACCTGGGGCAAGGCGCCGAAGCCCTTACACCGGGCTTTGGTGAGCCTAGGCACTGTGGGCCTCTTTCACTGACTTTTCCAGGTATCACTTCCCAGCCCCTTGTGATTTTCAGCCAGATGCAGCCTTGCAGGGTCTCTTCCTTAGAGTCAAAAAAAGGTAGCCCAAGGGACTGCTTATTCAGTCTTCCCTGGTGCAAGAGAGGTGTTTGGCTGTGAAGACACGCCAGAACAATGGCTCTGCTCCCAGGGCCTCAGTTTTTCCTCAGTCAGAACAGACCTAGTCTCCAGAGCTCTCTGCTACAGAGCAGGACATGGGGGAAAAAGCGCTGAGGAGGGGGTGCCTTCACGTTCCAGGGCACTGTCGAAGCCTTACCTGGGCTTTGGAGCCTAGGCACTGTGGCCTCTTTCACTGACTTTCCAGGTTGGTATCACTTCCCAGCCCCCTTGTGATTTTCAGCCAGATGCAGCCTTGCAGGTCTCTTCCTTAGAGTCAAAAAAAGGTAGCCCAAGGGGACTGCTTATTCAGTCTTCCCTGGTGCAAGAGGTGTTTGGCTGTGAAGACGCCAGAACAATGGCTTCTGCTCCCAGGGCCTCAGTTTCCCAGTCAGAACAGACCTAGTCCTCCAGAGCTCTCTGCTACAGAGCAGACATGGGGAAAAAGCGCTGCTTGGAGGGTGCCTTCACACGTCCAGGGCACTGTTCGAAGCCTTACCTGGGCTTTGGAGCCTAGGCACTGTGGCCTCTTTCACTGACTTTCCAGGTATCACTTTCCCAGCCCCTTGTGATTTTCAGCCAGATGCAGCCTTGCAGGGTCTCTTCCTTAGAGTCAAAAAAGGTAGCCCAAGGGACTGCTTATAATCAGTCTTCCCTGGTGCAAGAGGTGTTTGGCTGTGAAGGACGACGCAGAAACAATGGCTCTGCTCCCAGGGCCTCAGTTTCCCAGTCAGAACAGACCTAGTCTCTCCAGAGCTCTCTGCTACAGAGCAGACATGGGGAAAAGCGCTGCTGTGGAGGGTGCCTTCACGTTCCAGGGCACTGTCGAAGCCTTACCTGGGCTTTGGGGCCTAGGCACTGTGGCCTCTTTCACTGACTTTTGTCCAGGTATCACTTCCCAGCCCCTTGTGATTTTTTCAGCCAGATGCAGCCTTGCAGGGTCTCTCTTCCTTAGAGTCAAAAAAAAGGTAGCCCAAGGGACTGCTTATTGGTGCAAGTCCAGCTTTTGGCTGGTTGCACAAGGCTTCCCATGAACAGGTGTTTGGCTGAGACAGCAGCAACTTAGTAGCTCCAGGAGCTCCCCTAGGAATCTGCCTAACACTTCATGGCTCTGCTGTTGGGAACTAGGGCCGTCCAGTATTACTTCCCAGCACCAAAAGGATACCTTAGATAGTCCAGAAAACAGGGCTTATTCAGTCTTCCCAGTGCTCTGTTGCTGTGAAGAGCCAGAACAATGGCTCTGCCTCCCAGGGCCTCAGTTTCCCAGTCAGAAAAGACCCTAGTCTCCAGAGCTCTCTTCTTGCTGGAGCAGAGATGGTTGGACTGGGGGAAGGGTGCTAAGACCCTGTGGGGTTGCACTATCACTGTTCCTCTGGCACTGTCGTTTGCCTGGCCTCTTTGGAGCCTAGAGCACTGTCCTCTTTCACTGACTTTCCAGGTATCACTTCCAGCCCCTTGTGAGTTTTCAGCCAGATGCAGCCTTGCAGGAGTCTCTTTTCCTTAGAGTCAAAAAAGGTAGCCCAAGGGACTGCTTATTCAGTCTTCCCCTGGGTGCAAAGAGGTGTTTGGCTGTGAAGACGCCAGAAACAATGGCTCTGCTCCCAGGGCCCTCAGTTTTCCCAGTCAAGAACAGACCTAGTCTCCAGAGCTCTCTGCTACAGAGCAGACATGGGTGAAAAGAAGCGCTGTGGGGAGAGGTTTGCTTTGAGGCACGTTCCAGGGCACTGTCGAAAGCCTTACCCTGGGCTGTGGGAGCCTAGGCACTGTGGCCTCTTTCACTGACTTTCCAGGTATCACTTCCCAGCCCCTTGTGATTTTTCAGCCAGATGCAGCCCTTGCAGGGTCTCTTCCTTAGAGTCAAAAAAGGTAGCCCAAGGGACTGCTTATTCAGTAATCTTCCCCCTGGTGCAAGAGGTGTGTTTGGCTGTGAAGACGCCAGAAACAATGGCTCTGCTCCCAGGGCCTCAGTTTTCCCAGTCAGTTAAACAGAACCTAGTCTCCAGAGCTCTCTGCTACAGAGCAGACATGGGGAAAAAGAAGGTGAGGAGGGTTCCTTGAGGCTTCCTGCCTTGGGGAAAGACCCTAACCGTGGTACTTGGGGGCCTAGGCACTGTGGCGCCTCCTTCACTGACTGACTATTTTCCAGGTAATCACTTCCCAGCCCCCTTGTGATTTTTCAGACCAGATGCAGCCTTTGCAGGTCAGTGCAGGGTCTTGTTCTTAGAGTCAAAAAAGGTAGCCCAAAGGGAACTGCTTATATTCAGTCTTCCCCTGGTGCAAGAGGTGTTTGGCTGTGAAAACGAAGCGCCAGAAAAAAATGGCTCTGCTCCCCCTAGGGCCTCAGTTTCCCAGTCAGAACAGACCTCCTAGTCCCCATCCAGAAGCTTCTCTGCTACAGAGCAGACATGTGGAAAAATAGCTCTGTGGAGGGTTTTCCTTTCACGTTCCCTGGGGGCGCCTGTTTGTGCGAAGCCCTTACCTGGGTGCTTGTTTGGAGTCCTAGGCACTGTGGGCCTCTTTTCACTGACCATTTCCAGGTATCACTTTCCATCAAGGCCCTTGTGTGATTTTCAGCCAGATGCCATGCAACAAGCCTTGCAGGGTCTCCTCTTCTTTTAGAGTCAAAAAAGGTAGCCCAAGGGACTGTCAACAGGGGACTGCTTATTCAGTGTCTACCCCTGGGTGGCAAAGAGGTGTTTTTCGGCTGTGAAGACGCCCCCCAGAACAATGGCTCTGGCTCCCAGGCAGGGGGCCTCAGTTTTTCCCAGTCAGAACAAGACCTAGTCTCCCAGAGCTGCTCTGCTGCTACAGAGCACACTTGGGGTCAATGCCATGAAGAGGGTTTGCCACTGTGACTAGCTTGCTGGGTAGGAGGGTTCATTGAGCCCCTCCATGTTACAGATACTGTGGTAGCCTTCTTACCCTGGTGCTTTTTGGAGCCTAGGCACTGTGTCCCTAGCTTCAATGACTTGAGTATGTCCTATCCAGGTATTCACTTACCCAGCCCCTTGTGATTTTTCAGCCCAGATGCCAGCCTTCCAGCAGGGTCTCTTTTCTAAGAGTTTCCAGAAAAAGGTAGCCCAAAGGAGAGGCAACCTGCTTTATTCAGTCTCCCCTCCCCTGGTGCAGAGATCCATGGTGTTTTGAGGTGGTTGTGAAACTGAAGAACGCCAGAACAATGGTCTAACTGCGCTCCCAGAGGCCCTCAGTTTTTATATTCCTCAGTGTGCAGAACAGTGACCTAGTCTCCAGAGCTCTCCCTGCTACAGAGGGAAGCAGTACATGGGGAAATAGCTATGCTCTGAGGAAGGGCCCTATTCCTTGAGAGTTCCCCTGCCTTGTCGGAAAGCCCTACCAGCGGTGGTTGGGAATTGTTTGAGCCCTAGGCACTGTGGCGCCTTCTCTTCAACTCATTTTCCAGAGGTTCTCACTTCCCAGCCCCCTTGTGATTTTTCAAGCCAGATAGCCAGCCAGATGGCAGCCTTGCAGGGTCTCTTCCTTAGAAGTCAAAAAAGGTGTAGCCCAAAGGACAGTGCTTATTTGACTTTTACAGTCTTCCCTGGTTGGGGTGGTGCAAGAGGTGTTTTGTGCTGTGAAGACGCCAGAACAATTGCTCTGCTCCCCAGGGGCCTTCAGTTTCCCAGTCAGAACAAGACCTAGTCTCCAGAGCTCTCTGCTACAGAACAGAAGCAGACATAGGGAAAAAAAGCTGCTTTGAGGAGGTTTGCCTTCCTTTCACTCCCAGGGCACTGGGAGAAGCCTTACCTGGGGCTTTGGAGGGCCTAGGCACTGTGGCCTCTTTTCACTGACTTTCCAGGTATCACTCACTTCCCAGCCCCTTTGTGAATTTTTCAGCCAGATGCAGCCCTTTGCAGGTTCTCTTCCTTAGAGTCATAAAAAGGTAGCCCCAAGGGACTGCTTATTCAGATCAAGCTCTTCCCTGGTGCAAGAGGGGGTGTTTTGGCTGTGAAGACGCCCAAGAACAAGGGCTGTGGCTTCTGCTGCCCAGGGCCGAGGCCTCAGTTTTCCCCAGTCAGAACAGACCTGTAGTCTCCAGGCAGCTCTCTGCTACATAGCACGACATGCATGTGGAAAAAAGCGCTGTGGAGGGTGCCTTCCGCTGTTTTCAGTTCCAGGGCACTGTCGAAGCCTTATGCCTGGGAGGTGCGAGCATAGGCAACTGTGGCACCTCTTTTCCCACTGACTTTCCAGGTATCACTTCTTTCCCCCTTGTGATTTGAGCCAGAGATGCAGCCTTGCAAGGGGAGTCCCTCTTTTCCTTAGAGTCAAAAAAGGTAGCTATCAAAGGACTGCTTATTCAGGTCTCCCCTGGTGCAGCGAGGTGTTTGGCTGTGAAAGACTCAGCAGAACAATGGCGCTGCCTGCCTTCCACCAGTCAGAACAACCTAGTTTCCCTCTTTGCTACAGCCCCTCTCAGTTCCACGAGTTCCCATAGAGCAAAAAAAGGACTAGCGCCAAGGGACTGTGGCCCTATTCTATTCTTTCCCTGGTGCAAGAGGTGTTTTGGTCTGTGAAGAGCGCCAGAAAATGAGGCTCTGCTCTCCCCCCCCCCAAAAGTTGTTTGCTGGCCTCAAACAAGGCTCCCAGTCCAGAACAGACCTAGTCCTCCTAGAGCTCTTCAGTGCTACAGAGCAGAGACATGGGGAAATAAGC
This sequence comes from Okapia johnstoni, assembly GCA_024291935.2. Lineage (NCBI taxonomy): Eukaryota > Metazoa > Chordata > Mammalia > Artiodactyla > Giraffidae > Okapia > Okapia johnstoni. Next base: position 840 of record JAGTYA010000361.1, on the reverse strand, counting down.
TCTGAGGAGGTTTCCTTGAGGCTTCCCTGCCACTGTCGAAGCGCCCTACCCGGGCTGCTGGGGAGCTAGGCACTGTGGCCTCTTTCACTGACTTTCCAGGTATCACTTCCCAGCCCCTTGTGATTTTTCAGCCAGATGCAGCCTTTGCAGGGTCTCTTCCTTAGAGTCAAAAAAGGGTAGCCCAAGGGACTGCTTATTCAGGTCTTCTCCCTGGTGCAAGAGGTGTTTGGCTGTGAAGACGCCAGAACAATGGCTCTGCTCCCAAGGTGGCCCCAGTTTTAGTTTCCCAGTCAGAACAGACCATAGTCTCCAGAGCTCTCTGCTACAGAGCAGAGACATGGGGGAAATAGCTCTGAAGAGCGTGTCCATTGAGTGCCTTCACACTTATTCCAGCCCGGCACCATAGGTACACTGTCGAACCTTACCCTGGTTGCTTTGGAGGCCTAGGCACCTACTGTGGCCTCTTTCACACTGACTTTCCAGGTATCACTTCCCAGCCCCTTGTGATTTTCAGAGCCAGATGCAGCGACTAGCCGTTGCAGATTCTCTCCTCTCTCACTTAGAGTCAAAAAAGGTAATAAGCCCAAAGGGGACTGCTTAATTAATTAGTCTTCCCTGGTGCAATAGGTGTTTGGCTGTGAAGACGCCTAGAACAATGGCCTCCTTTGCTTCCAGGGCCTCAGTTTCCCAGTTCAGAACCAGACCTAGTCACCAGAGCTCTCTGCTACAGAGCACAGACACGTGGAAAATAGCTCTGAGGAGGGTTCCTTGAGGCTCCCCTGCCTTGGGGGAAGCCTAACCCGGTGCTGGGCCTCGCAAACTGGTGGCCTTCTTTTCCAC
>JAGTYA010000360.1:0-28762 GCA_024291935.2 Okapia johnstoni | reverse complement strand
GGGCAATAGCTCTGAAGCAGTGTTCTTGAGGTTCCCTGGCTTGGGGATGCCAACACGGGCGGTGCGGCCTAGGCACTGTGGCCTCTGCACTGACTTTCACGTAGCACTTTAAGCCCTTGTGATTTTCAGCCCCGAGCAGCCTGGCAGGGTTCTTCCTTAGGTCATAAAAGGTAGACCATGGGAGTGCTTATTCAAGCTTCCCTGGTGCAAGAGGTGTTTGTCTGTAAGAATCTACAGCAATGGGTCTGTTACGAGCGCCTCAGTTTCCAGTCAGAAAAGACCTAGGTAGCTCAGATCCCTCTGACTCAGAGCACACATGGGGCAATAGCTCTGAGGAGAATGTTCCTTGAGTTTCCCTGGCTTGGGGACAATGGGTCTGCTTCCAGGGCCTCAGATTCCCAGTCAGAACAGAACTAGTCTCCAGAGCTCTCTGCTACAGAGCACACATGGGGCAATAGCTCTGAGGAGTGTTCCTTGAGGTTCCCTGGCCTGGAGAAGCCCTACCCTGTCGGTGGGGCCTAGGCACTGGGGCCTCTTCCACTGAATTTTAAGGTAGCACTTTCCAGCCCCTTGTGATTTTCAGCCAAAGGCAGCCTGGCAGGGTCTCTTCTTTAGAGTCATAAAAGGTAGCCCAAGGGAGTGCTTATTCAAGCTTCCCTGGTGCAACAGGTGTTTGTCTGTTATGAAGCCACAACAATGGGTCTGATCCCAGGGCCTCAGTTTCCCAGTCAGAACAGACCTAGTCTCCAGAGCTCTCTGCTACAGAGCACACATGGGGCAATAGCTCTGAGGAGTGTTCCTTGAGGTTCCCTGGCTTGAGGAAGCTCTACCCGGGCGGTGCGGCCTAGGCACTGTGGCCTCTGCCACTGACTTTCCACGTAGCACTTTCCAGCCACTTCTGATTTTCAGCCCCAGTGCAGCCTGGCTGGGTCTCTTCCTTAGAGTCATAAAAGGTAGCCCAAGGGAGTGCTTATCCAATCTTCCTTGGTGAAACAGGTGTTTGCTGTTAAGAAGTCACAACAATGGGTTTGCCTCCAGGCCTCAGTGTCCTAGTCAGACCAGGCCTATTCTCCGGAGCTCTGTGCTACAGAGCACACATGGGGCATTAGCTCTGAGGAGGGTGCCTTGATGTTCACGGGCTTGGGGAAGCCCTACCAGGGCGGTGGAACCTAGGCAAAATGGCCCCTACCACTGACATTCCAGGTAGCACTTTCCAGTCCCTTGTGATATTCAACCAAATAGAGCCTGGCAGGGTCTATTTCTTAGAGTCATAAAAGATAGCCCAAGGGAGTGCTTATTCAGGCTTCCCTGGTGCAAGAGGTGTTTGTCTGTTAAGTAGCCACAACAATGGGTCTGCTCCCAGGGCCTCAGTTTCCCAGTCAGAACAGACCTAGTCTCCAGAGCTGTCTGCTATAGAGCACACATTGGTCAATATCTCTGAGGAGTGTTCCTTGAGGTTCCCCGGCTTGGGGAAGCCCTACCCGGGCGGTGGGGCCTAGGCACTGTGGCCTCTTCCACTGACTTTCCAGGTAGCACTTTCCAGCCCCTTGTGAATTTTCAGCCAAAGGCAGCCTGGCAGGGTCTCTTCCTTAGAGTCATAAAAGGTAGCCCAAGGGAGTGCTTATTCAAGCTTCCCTGGGCAAGCAAGAGGTTTTTTGTCTCTTAAGAAAGCCACAGCAATGGGTCTGTTCCGAGGGCCTCAGTTTCCAGTCAGAAAAAGACCTAGTAGTCTCCAGAGCCCTCTGCTACAGAGCACACATGGGGCAATAGCTCTGAGGAGTGTTCCTTGAGGTTCCCTGGCTTGGGGAAGCCCTACCCGGGCGGTGGGGCCTAGGCACTGTGGCCTCTTCCACTGACTTTCCAGGTAGCACTTTCCAGCCCCTTGTGATTTTCAGCCAAAGGCAGCCTGGCAGGGTCTCTTCCTTAGAGTCATAAAAGGTAGCCCAAGGGAGTGCTTATTCAGGCTTCCCTGGTGCAAGAGAGTTGTTTGCTGTTAAGAAGCCACAACAATGGGTTTGCCCTCCAGGCCTCAGTTTCCCAGTCAGAACAGACCTAGTAGTCTCCAGAGCTCTCTGCTACAGAGCACACATGGGGCAATAAAGCTCTGAGGAGTGTTCCTTGAGGTTCCCCCGCTTGGGGAAAGCCCTACCCGGGCGGTGGGGCCTAGGCACTGTGGCCTCTTCCACTGACTTTCCAGGTAGCACTTTCCAGCCACTTGTGATTTTCAGCCAAAGGCAGCCTGGCAGGGTCTCTTTCTTTAGAGTCATAAAAGGTAGCCCAAAGGGAGTGCTTATTTCAGGCTTCCCTGGTGCAAGAGGTGTTTGTCTGTTAAGAAGCCACAACAATGGGGTCTGCTCCCAGGCCCTCAGTTTCCCAGTCAGAACAGACCTAGTAGTCTCCAGAGCTGGCTGCTACAGAGCACACATGGGGCAATAGCTCTGAGGAGTGTTCCTTGAGGTTCCCCTGGCTTGGGGAAAAGCCCTACCCGGGCGGTGGGGGGCCTAGGCACTGTGGCCTCTTCCACTGACTTTCCAGGTAGCACTTTCCAGCCCCTTGTGATTTTTCAACAAAGGGCAAGCCTGGCAGGGTCTATTCCTTAGAGTCATAAAAGGTAGCCCAAAGGAGTGCTTATTCAGGCTTCCCCTGGTGCAAAGAGGTGTTTGTCTGTTAAGAAGCCACAACAATGGGTCTGTTCCCAGGGCCTCAGTTTCCCAGTCAGAACAAGACCTAGTAGTCCCAGAGCTCTCTGCTACAGAGCACACACATGGGGCAATAGCTCTGAGGAGTGTTCCTTGAGGTTCCCTGGCTTGGGGAAGCCCTACCCGGGCGTGGGGCCTAGGCACTGTGGCCTCTTCCACTGACTTTCCAGGTAGCACTTTCCAGCCCCTTGTGATTTTCAGCCAAAGGCAGCCTGGCAGGGTCTCTTCCTTTAGAGTCATAAAAAGGTAGCCCAAGGGGAGTGCTTATTTCAAGCTTTCCTGGTGCAACAGGTGTTTGTCTGTTAAGAAGCCACACAACAATGGGTCTGCTCCCCTCCCAGAGCGCCTCAGTTTCCCCAGTCAGAAACAGACCTAGTAGTCTCCAGAGCTCTCTGCTACAGAGCACACATGGGGCAATAGCTCTGAGGAGTGTTTCCTTGAGGTTCCCCTGGCTTGGGGAAGCCCTACCCGGGCGGTGGGGCCTAGGCAACTGGTGGCCTCTTCCACTGACTTTCCAGGTAGCACTTTCCAGCCCCTTGTGATTTTCAGCCAAAGGCAGCCTGGCAGGGTCTCTTCCTTAGAGTCATAAAAGGTAGCCCAAGGGAGTGCTTATTCAAGCTTCCCTGGTGCAACAGGTGTTTGTCTGTTAAGAAGAGCCACAACAATGGGTCTTGCCTCCAGGGCCTCAGTTTCCCAGTCAGAACAGACCTAGTATCTCCAGAGCTCTCTGCTACAGAGCACACATGGGGCAATAGCTCTGAGGAGTGTGTTTTCTTGAGGTTCCCTGGCTTGGGGAAGCCCTACCCTGGGCGGTGGGGCCTAGGCACTGTGGCCTCTTCCACTGACTTTCCAGGTAGCACTTTCCAGCCCCTTGTGATTTTGCAGCCCAAGTGCAGCCTGGCAGGGTCTCTTTCCTTAGAGTCATAAAAGGTATCCCAAGGGAGTGCTTATTCAAGGCTTCCCTGGGGCAAACAGGTGTGTTTGTCTGTTAAGAAGCCCACAACAATGGGTCTGCTTCCAGGGCCTCAGTTTCCCCAGTCAGAACATGACCTAGTAGTCTCCAGAGCTCTCTGCTACAGAGCACACATGGGGCAATAGCTCTGAGGAGTGTTTCCTTGAGGTTCCCCTGGCTTGGGGAAAGCCCTACCCGGGCGGGTGGGGCCTAGGCACTGTGGCCTCGTCCACTGACTTTCCAGGTAGGCACTTTCCAGCCCCTTGTGATTTTCAGCCAAATCGCAGCCTGGCAGGGTCTCTTCCTTAGAGTCATAAAAGGTAGCCCAAGGGAGTGCTTATTCAGGCTTCCCTGGTGAAAGAGGTGTTTTATCTGTTGTTAAGAAGCCACAACAATGGGTCTGCTCCCAGGGCCTCAGTTTCCCAGTCCAGAACACCTAGTAGTCTCCAGAAAGATGGCTCTGCTACAGAGCACACATGGGGCAATAGCTCTGAGGAGTGTTCCTTGAGGTTCCCTGGCTTGGGAGAAGCCCTACCCGGTGTCGGTGGGGCCCTAGGCACTGTGGGCCTCTTCCACTGACTTTCCAGGTAGCACTTTCCAGCCCCTTGTGATTTTCAGCCAAAGGCAGCCTGGCAGGGGTCTCTTCCTTAGAGTCATAAAAGGTAGCCCAAGGGAGTGCTGCTATTCAAGCTTCCCTGGCAAAGAGGTGTTTGTCTGTTAAGAAGCCACAACAATGGGTCTGCTCCCAGGGCCTCAGTTTTCCAGTCAGAAAAGACCTAGTCTCCAGAGCTCTCTGCTTACAGAGCACACATGGGGCAATAGCTCTGAGGAGTGTTTCCTTGAGGAGGTTCCCTGGCTTGGGGAAGCCCTACCCGGGCGGGCTGGTGGGGCCTAGGCACTGTGGCCTCTTCCACTGACTTTCCAGGGTAGCACTTTCCAGCCCTCTTGTGATTTTCAGCCAAAGGCAGCCTGGCAGGGTCTCTTCCTTAGAGTCATAAAAGGTAGCCCAAGGGAGTGCTTATTCAGGCTTCCCTGGTGCAAGAGGTGTTTGTCTGTTAAGAAGCCACAGCAATGGGTCTGCTCCCAGGGCCTCAGTTTCCCCAGTCAGAAACAGACCTAGTCTCCAGAGCCCTCTGCTACAGAGCACACATGGGGCAATAGCTCTGAGGAGTGTTCCTTGAGGTTCCCCTGGCTTGGGGAAGCCCTACCCGGGGCGCGGTGGGGCCTAGGCACTGTGGCCTCTTCCACTGACTTTCCAGGTAGCACTTTCCAGCCCACTTGTGATTTTCAGCCAAAGGCAGGCCTGGCAGGGTCTCTTCCTTAGAGTCATAAAAGGTAGCCCAAGGGAGTGCTTATTCAATCTTCCCCTGGTGCAACAGGTGTGTTTGTCTGTTAAGAAGGGACAACAATGGGTCTGCTCCTCCAGGCCTCAGTTTCCTAGTCAGAACAGACCTAGTAGTCTCCAGAGCTCTCTGCTACAGAGCACACATGGGGCAATAGCTCTGAGGAGTGTTTCCTTGAGGTTCCCTGGCTTGGGGAAGCCCTACCCGGGCGGTGGGGCCTAGGCACTGTGGCCTCTTCCACTGACTTTCCAGGTAGCACTTTCCAGCCCCTTGTGATTTTCAGCCAAAAGGCAGCCTGGCAGGGTCTCTTCCTTAGAGTCATAAAAGGTAGCCCAAGGGAGTGCTTATTCAAGCTTCCCTGGTGCAAGAGGTGTTTGTCTGTTAAGAAGCCACAGCAATGGGTCTGCTTCCCAGGGCCTCAGTTTCCCAGTCAGAAAAGACCTAGTAGTCTCCAGAGCTCTCTGCTACAGAGCACACATGGGGCAATAGCTCTGAGGAGTGTTTCCTTGAGGTTCCCTGGCTTGGGGAAGCCCTACCCCGGGCGGTGGGGCCTAGGCACTGTGGCCTCTTCCACTGACTTTCCAGGTAGCACTTTCCAGCCCCTTGTGATTTTTTCAGCCAAAGGCAGCCTGGCAGGGTCTCTTCCTTAGAGTCATAAAAGGTAGCCCAAGGGAGTGCTTATTCAGGCTTCCCTGGTGCAAGAGGTGTTTGTCTGTTAAGAAGCCACAACAATGGGTCTGCTCCTAGGGCCTCAGTTTCCCAGTCAGAACAGACCTAGTATCTCCAGAAGCTCTCTGCTACAGAGCACACATGGGGCAATAGCTTCTGAGGAGTGTTTTCTTGATTGGTGTTCCCTGGCTTGGGGAAAGCCCTACCCGGGCCAGGTCTAGGCACTGTGGCCTCTTCCACTGACATTTCCAGGTAGCACTTTCCAGCCCCTTGTGATTTTCAGCCAAAGGCAGCCTGGCAGGGTCTCTTCCTTAGAGTCATAAAAGGTAGCCCAAGGGAGTGCTTATTTTCAGAAGCTTCCCTGGTGCAAGAGGTGTTTTGTCTGTTAAGAAGCCCACAACAATGGGTCTGTTCCCAGGGCCTCAGTTTCCAGTCAGGTCAGAACAGACCTAGTAGTCTCCAGAGCCCTCTGCTACAGAGCACACATGGGGCAATAGCTCTGAGGAGTGTTCCTTGAGGTTCCCTGGCTTGGGGAAGCCCTACCCGGGCGGTGGGGCCTAGGCACTGTGGGCCTCTTTCCACTGAATTTCCAGGTAGCACTTTCCAGCCCCTTGTGATTTTCAGCCAAAGGCAGCCTGGCAGGGTCTCTTCTTTAGAGTCATAAAAGGTAGCCCAAGGGAGTGCTTTATTCAATCTTCCCTGGTGAAAGAGTGTTTGCTGTTAAGAAGGCACAACAATGGGGTTTGCCTCCAGGCCTCAGAATTTTCCTAGTCAGAACAGACCTAGTAGTCTTCCAGAGCTCTCTGCTACAGAGCACACATGGGGCAATAGCTCTGAGCAGTGTTCCTTGAGGTTCCCTGGCTTGGGGAAAGCCCTACCCAGGCGGTGGGGCCTAGGCACTGTGGGCCTCTTCCACTGACTTTCCCAGGTAGCACTTTCCAGCCCCTTGTGAATTTTCAGCCAAAGGCAGCCCTGGCAGGGTCTCTTCCTTAGAGTCATAAAAAGGTAGCCCCAAGGGGAGTGCTTATTCAATCTTCCCTGGCGCCAACAGGAGTGTTTGTCTGGTTTAAGAAGTCACAACAATGGGGTTTGCCTCCAGGCCTACCTAGTCAGAACAGACCTAGTACTCTCCAGAGCTCTGTGCTACAGAGCACACATGGGGCATTAGCTCTGAGGAGGGTGTTTCTTGATGTTCACCCGGGCTTGGGGAAGCCCTACCCGGGCGGGTGGGGCCTAGGCAAAATGGCCCCTTCCACTGACATTCCAGGTAGCACTTTTCCAGCCCCTTGTGATTTTCAAACAAATGGCAGCCTGGCAGGGGTCTATTCCTTAGAGTCATAAAAGATAGCCCAAGGGAGTGCTTATTCAAGCTTCCCTGGTGCAAAGAGGTGTTTTTCTGTTAAGAAGCCCACAACAATGGGTCTGCTCCCAGGGCCTCAGTTTCCCAGTCAGAACAGACCTAGTCTCCAGAGCTCTCTGTTACAGAGTGCACACATGGGGTCAATAGCTCTGAGGAGTGTTCCTTGAGGTTCCCTGGCTTGGGGAAGCCCTACCCGGGTGGTGCAGTCTAGGCACTGTGGCCTCTTCCACTGACTTACCAGGTAGCACTTTCCAGCCCCTTGTGTTTTTCAGCCCAAGGCAGCCTGGCAGGGTCCCTTCCTTAGAGTCATAAAAGGTAACCCAAGGGAGTGCTTATCCAATCTTCCCTGGCGAACAGTTGTTTGCTGTTATGAAGGCACAACAATGGGTTTGCCTCCAGGCCTCAGTTTCAAAGTCAGAACAGACCTAGTAGTCTCCAGAGCTCTCTGCTACAGGGCACACATGGGGCACTAGCCCTGAGGAGTGTTCCTTGAGCTTCCCTGGCTTGGGGAAGCCCTACCCGGGCGGTGGGGCCTAGGCACTGGGGCCTCTTCCCCTGACTTTCCACGTAGCACTTTCCAGGCACTTGTGATTTTCAGCCAAAGGCAGCCTGGCAGGGTCTCTTCCTTAGAGTTATAAAAGATAGCCCAAGGGAGTGCTTATTCAGTCTTCCCTGGTGCAAGAGGTGTTTCTCTGTTAACTAGCCACAACAATGGGTCTGCTCCCAGGGCCTCAGTTTCCCAGTCAGAACAGACCTAGTCACCAGAGCTCTCTGCTATAGAGCACACATTGGGCAATATCTCTGAGGAGTGTTCCTTGAGGTTCCCAGGCTTGGGGAAGTCCCCTACCCGAAAGGTGGGGCCTAGGCACTGTGGCGTCTTCCACTGACTTTCCAGGTAGCACTTTCCAGCCCCTTGTGATTTTCAGCCAAAGGCAGCCTGGCAGGGTCTCTTCCTTAGAGTCATAAAAGGTAGCCCAAGGGATTGCTTATTCAAGCTTCCCTGGTGCAAGAGGTGTTTGTGTCTGTTAAGTAGCCACAACAATGGGTCTGCTCCCCAGGGCCTCAGATTCCCAGTCAGAACAGACCTAGTCTCCAGAGCTCTCTGCTACAGAGCACACATGGGACAATAGCTCTGAGGAGTGTTCCTTGAGGTTTCCTGGCTTGGGGAAACCCTACCGCAGCTGTGGGGCCTAGGCAATGTGGCTTCTTCCACTGACTTTCAGGTAGCATTTTCCAGCCCCTTGTGATTTTCAGCCAAAGGCAGCCGGGCAGGGTCTCTTCCTTAGAGTCATAAAAAGTAGCCCAAGGGACTGCTTATTCAGGCTTCTCTGGTGCAAGAGGTGTTTGTCTGTTAAGAAGCCACAACAATGGGTCTGCTCCCAGGGTCTCAATTTCCCAGTCAGAACAAACCTAGTCTTCAGAGCTCTCTGCTACAGAGGGCACATGGGGCAATAGCTCTGAGGAGGGTTTCTGGAGGTTCCCTGGCTTGTGGAAGCCCTACCCGGGCGGTGGGGCCTACGCACTGTGGCCTCTTCCACTGACTTTCCAAGTAGCACTTTCCAGCCACTTGTGATTTTCAACCAAAGGCAGCCTGGCAGGGTCTCTTCCTTAGAGTCATAAAAGGGAGCCCAAAGGAGTGCTTATTCAGGCTTCCCTGGTGCAAGAGGTGTTTGTCTGTTAAGAAGCCACAACAATGTGTCTGCTCCCAGGGCCTCAGTTTCCTAGTCATAACAGACCTAGTAGTCTTCAGAGCTCTTTGCTACAGAGCACACATGGGGCAATAGCTCTGAGGAGTGTTCCTTGAGGTTTCCTGGCTTCGGGAAGCCCTACCCAGGCGGTGGGGCCTGGGCACTGTGGCCTCTTCCACTGACTTTCCAGGTAGCACTTTCCAGCCCCTTGTAATTTTCAGGCAAAGGCAGCCTGGCAGGGTCTCTTCCTTAGAGTCATAAAAGGTAGCCCAAGGGAGTGCCTATTCAATCTTCCCTGGTGCAAGAGGTGTTTGTCTGTTAACAAGCCACAGGAATGGGTCAGTTACGAGGTCCTCAGTTTCCAGTCAGACAGACCTAATAGTCTCCAGAACCCTCTGATACAGAGCACACATGGGGCAATAGCGCTGAGGAGTGTTTCTTGAGGTTCCCTGGCTTGGGGAAGCGCCCTACCCGGGCGGTGGGGCCTAGGCACTGTGGCCTCTTCCACTGACTTTCCAGGTAGCACTTTCCAGCCCCTTGTGATTTTCAGCCAAAGGCAGCCTGGCAGGGTCTCTTCCTTAGAGGCATAAAAGGTAGTCCAAGGAAGTGTTTGTTCAAGCTTCCCTGGTACAAGAGGTGTTTGTCTGTTAAGTAGCCACAACAATGGGTCTGCTCCCAGGGCCTCAGTTTCCCAGTCAGAACAGACCTAGTCTCCAGAGCTCTCTGCTACAGAGCACACATGGGGCAATAGCTCTGAGGAGTGGTCCTTGAGGTTCCCCGGCTTGGGGAAGCCCTACCCGGGCGGTGGGGCCTAGGCACGGTGGCCTCTTCCACTGATTTTCCAGGTACCACTTTCCAGCCCCTTGTGATTTTCAGCCAAAGGCAGCCTGGCAGAGTCTCTTCCTTAGAGTCATAAAAGGTAGCCCAAGGGAGTGCTTATCCAATCTTCCTTGGGGAAACAGGTGTTTGCTGTTAAGAAGTCACAACAATGGGTTTGCCTCCAGGCCTCAGGGTCCTAGTCAGACCAGGCCTATTCTCCAGAGCTCTGTGCTACAGAGCACACATGGGGCATTAGCTCTGAGGAGGGTGCCTTGATGTTCACGGGCTTGGGGAAGCCCTACCCGGGCGGTGGGGCCTAGGCACTGTGGCCTCTTCCACTGACTTTCCAGGTACCACTTTCCAGCCCCTTGTGATTTTCAGCCAAAGGCAGCCTGGCAGGGACTCTTCCTTAGAGTCATAAAATATAGCCCAAGGGAGTGCCTATTCAGGCTTCCCTGGTGCAAGAGGTGTTTCTTAAGAAGCCACAACTGGTCTGTTCCCAAGGCCTCAGTTTCCCAGTCAGAACAGCCCTAGTAGTCTCCAGAGCTCTCTGCTACAGAGCACACATGGGGCAATAGCTCTGAGGAGTGTTCGTTTAGGTTCCCCGGCTTGGGGAAGCCCTACCCGGGCGGTGGGCCCTAGGAACTGTGGCCTCTTCCACTGACTTTCCAGGTAGCACTTTCCAGCCCCTTGTGATTTTCAGCCAAAGGCAGCCTGGCATGGTCTCTTCCTTAGAGTCATAAAAGGTAGCCCAAGGGAGTGCTAATTCAGGCTTCCCTGGTGCAAGAGGTGTTTGTCTGTTAAGAAGGCACAACAATGGGTCTGCTCCCAGGGTCTCAGTTTCCCAGTCAGAACAGACCTAATAGTCTCCAGAGCTGGGTGGTACAGAGCAGACATGGGGCAATAGCTCTGAGGAGTGTTACTTGAGATTTCCGGCCTTGGCGAACCCCTACCCAGGCGTGGGGCCTAGGCACTGTGGAGTCTTTCACTGACTTTCCAGGTAGCACTTTCCAGCCCCTTGTAATTTTCAGCCAAAGGCAGCCTAGCAGGGTGTCTTTCTTAGAGTCATAAAAGGTAGCCCAAGGGAGTGCTTATTCAAGCTTCCCTGGTGCAAGAGATGTTTGTCTGTTAAGAAGGCACAACAATGGGTCTGCTCCCAGGGTCTCAGTTTCCCAGTCAGAACAGACCTAATAGTCTCCAGAGCTATCTGCTATAGAGCACACATGGGGCAATAGCTCTGAGGAGTGTTCCTTGAGTTTCGTTGGCTTGGGGAAGCCCTACCCGGATGGTGGGGTCTAGGCAATATGGCCTCTTCCACTGACTTTCCAGGTAGCACTTTCCAACCCCTTGTGATTTTCAGCCAAAGGCAGCCTGGCAGGGTCTCTTCCTTAGAGTCATAAAAGGTAGACCAAGGGAGTGCTTATTCAGGCTTCCCTGGTGCAAGAGGTGTTTGTCTGTTAAGAAGCCACAACAATGGGTCTGCTCCCAGGGCCTCAGTTTCCCATTCAGAGCAGACCTAGTTTCCAGAACTTTCTGCTACAGAGCACACATGGGGCAATAGCTCTGAGGAGTGTTCCTTGAGGTTCCCCGGTTTAGGGAAGCCCTACCCGGGCCGTAGGGCCTAGGCACTGTGGCCTCTTCCACTGATTTTCCAGGTAGCACTTTCCAACCCCTTGTGATTTTCAGCCAAAGGCAGCCTGGCAGGGTCTCTTCCTTAGAGTCATAAAAGCTAGCCCAAGGGAGTGCTTATTCATTCTTCTCTCGTGCAAGAGGTGTTTGTCTGTTTAGAAGCCACAACAATGGGTCTGCTCCCAGGGCCTCAGTTTCCCACTCAGAACAGACCTAGTCTCCAGAGCTCTCTGCTACAGAGCACACTTGGGGCAATAGCTCTGAGGAGTGTTCCTTGAGGTTCCCTGGCTTGGGGAAGCCGTACCCGGGCGGTGGGGCCTAGGCAGTGTGGCTTATTCCACTGACTTTCCAGGTAGCACTTTCCAGACCCTTGTGATTTTCAGCCAAAGGCAGCCTGGCAGGGTCTCTTCCTTAGAGTCATAAAAGATAGCCCAAGTGAGTGCTTATTCAGGCTTCCCTGGTGCAAGAGGTGTTTGTTAAGAAGCCACAACAATAGGTATGCTCCCAGGCCCTCAGTTTCAGAGTCAGAACAGACCTAGTCTCCAGAGCTCTCTACTACCAAGCACACACACGGCAATTGCTCTGAGGAGTGTTCCTTGAGGTTACCTGGCTTGGGGAAGCCCTACTCGACTGGTTGGGCCTAGGCACTGTGGCCTCTTCCACTGACTTTCCAGGTAGCACTTTCCATCCCCTTGTGATTTTCAGCCAAAGGCAGCCTGGCAGGGTCCCTTCCTTAGAGTCATAAAAGGTAGCCCAAGGGAGTGCTTATTCAGGCTTCCATGGTGCAACAGTTGTTTGTCTGTTAAGAAGCCACAACAATGGGTCTGCTCCCAGGGCCTCATTTTCCCAGTCACAACAGACCTAGTCTCCAGAGCTCTCTGCTACAGAGCACACATGGGGCAATAGCTCTGAGGAGTGTTCCTTGAGATTCCCCGGCTTGGGGAAGCCCCACCCGGGCGGTGGGGCCTAGGCACTGTGGCCTCTTCCACTGACTTTCCAGGTAGCACTTTCCAGCCCCTTGTGATTTTCAGCCAAAGGCAGCCGGGCAGGGTCTCTTCCTTAGAGCCATAAAAGGTAGCCCAAGGGAGTGCTTATTCAGGCTTCCCTGGTGCGAGTGGTGTTTGTCTGTTAAGAAGCCACAACAATGGGTTTGCCACCAGGCCTCAGTTTCCTAGTCAGACCAGGCATAGTCTCCAGAGCTCTCTGCTACAGAGAACACATGGGGCACTAGCTCAGAGGTGGGTGCCTTGACGTTCCCGGGCTAGGGGAAGCCCTACCGGGGCGGTGAGGCCTAGGCACTATGGCCCCTACCACTGACTTTCCAGCTAGCCCTTTCAAGCCACTTGTGATTTTCAGCCCCAAGGCAGCCTGGCAGTGTCTCTTCCTTAGAGTCATAAAACGTAGCCAAAGGGTGAGCTTATCCAATCTTCCCTGGCGCAACAGTTGTTTGCTGTTAAGAAGCCACAACAATGGGTTTGCTTCCAGGCCTCAGTTTCCTAGTCAGACCAGGCCTAGTCCCCAGAGCTCTCTGCTACAGAGCACACATGGGGCATTAACTCTGAGGAGGGTTCCTTGAGCTTACCTGGCTTGGGGAAGCCCTACACAGGCGGTGGGGCCTAGGCACTGTGGCCTCTTCCACTGAATTTCCAGGTAGCACTTTCCAGCCCCTTATGATTTTCAGACAAAGGCAGCCTGGCAGGGTCTCTTCCTTAGAGTCATAAAAGGTAGCCCAAGGGAGTGCTGATTCAGGCTTCCCTGGTGCAAGAGGTGTTTGTCTGTTAAGAAGCCACAACATGGAGAAGGAAATGGCAACCCACTCCATTATTCTTGCCTGGAGAATCCCACGGGCAGAGTAGTCTGGCAGGCTACAGTCCAAGGGGTCTTAAAGAATCATAAACTACTGAGCCACTTTCACTTCCACTTCACGTAATGATTTTCTCATAAAAACTCACCAACCGGTCAGTTAAAAACTGTGATAAAGTTCTCTTTAAACATACAGGAATTCCTCAATGATCCGAAAAGCAAGACAAAGGGTGACCACCCCGTCCCAATTGCAACAGTTGTTTGTCTGTAAGAAGCAAGTGCAATGGGTCCTGTCCGTTCTCCTCAGTTTCCAGTCAAAACAGACCTAGTAGTATCCAGAGCCCTCTGACACAGAGCACACATTGGGCAATAGCTCGAGGAGGGTTTCTTGAGGTTCCCTGGCTTGGGGAAGCCCTACCCGGGCGGTGGGGCCTAGAGCACTGTGGCCTCTTCCACTGACTTTCCAGGTAGCACTTTCCAGACCCTTGTGATTTTCAGCCAAAGACAGTTTGGCAGGGTCTCTTCCTTAGAGTCATAAAAAGCCCAAAGGAGTGCTTATTGAAGCTTCCCTGGAAAACAGGTGTTTGTCTGTTAAGAAGCCACAACAATGGGTCTGATCCCAGGGCCTCAGTTTCCCAGTCAGAACAGACCTAGTCTCCAGAGAGCTCTGCTACAGAGCACACATGGGGCAATAGCTCTGAGGACTGTTCCTTGAGGTTCCCCTGGCTTGGGGAAGCCCTACCCGGGCATTGGGGCCTAGGCACTGTGGCCTCTGCCACAGAATTTCCACGTAGCACTTTCCAGCCACTTGTGGTTTTCAGCCCAAGTGCAGCCTGGCAGGGTCTCTTCCTTAGAGTCATAAAAGGCAGCCCAAGGGAGTGCTTATTCAATCTTCCCTGGCGGGGAAACAGGTGTTTGCTGTTAAGAAATCACAACAATGGGTTTGCCTCCAGGCCTCAGTTACCTAGTCAGACCAGGCCTATTCTCCAGAGCTCTGTGCTACAGAGCACACATGGGGCAACAGCTCTGAGGAGGGTGCCTTGATGTTCACGGGCTTGGGGAAGCCCTACCCCGGCGGTGGGGCCTAGGCACTGTGGCCCCTTCCACTGACATTCCAGGTAGCACTTTCCAGCCCCTTGTGATTTTCAAGCCAAAGGCAGCCTGGCAGGGTCTATTCCTTAGAGTCATAAAAGATAGCCCAAGGGAGTGCTTATTCAGGCTTCCCTGGTGCAAGAGGTGTTTGTGTGTTAAGTAGCCACAACAATGGGTTTGCCTCCAGGCCTCAGTTTCCCAGGCCTCAGTTTCCCAGTCAGAACAGGCCTAGTCTCCAGAGCTTTCTCTGCTACAGAGCAGACATGTGGAAAAAGCGTTGTGGAGGGTGCCTTCACGTTCCAGGGCTATGTCTAAGCCTTACCTGGGCTTTGGGACCTAGGCACTATGGCCCCTACAACTGACTTTCCAGGTAGCACTTCCCCGCCCCTTGTGACTTGCTGCCCCCAAGCAGCGTTTCAGGGTCTCTTCCTTAGAGTCATAAAAGGTAGCCCAAGGGAGTGCTTATTCAATCTTCCCTGGTGCAAGAGTTCTTTGTCTGTGAAGAAGCCACAACAATGGGTCTGCTCCCAGGGCCTCAGTTTCGCAGTCAGAACAGACCTAGTCTCAAGAGCTCTCTGGTGCAGAGCACACTTGGAGAAACAGTGGTGGGGAGAGTGCCTTGACGTTCCAGGTCCCTGGGAAGCCCTACCCGGGAAGTGGGGCCTAGGCGCTCCAGCCGCTGAAAACTGCCTTCCCGGCGAGTACGTCCCAGTCCAGGGGGATTTTCAGCCCGAATGCGGCCTAGCAGGACGTCTTCCTTGGAGGGAGAAAAGGCAGCACAACAGAGTGCTGAGTCAATCCTCCTTCGCACAGCAAGGCTGGGGCTGTTCAGAAGCCGCAAAATGGGTTTGACTCCAGAGCCTCAATTTCCTAGTCAGAGAAGGCCTAGTCGCGCGAGCTCTCTGCTACAGAGCACACTTGGAGAAACAGTGGTGGCGAGAGTGCCTTGACGTTCCCGGACCCCGGGAAAGCCCTACCTGGCAAGTGGGGCCTAGGCGCTCCAGCCGCTGAAAACTGCCCTCCCGGCTAGCCCTTCCCAGTCCAGGTTGATTTTCAGCCCGAAAGCGGCCTAGCAGGATGTCTTCCTTGGAGGGAGAAAACGCAGCCCAACAGAGTGCTGAGTCAATCCTCCTTCGCACAGCAAGGCTGGGGTGTTCGGAAGCCACATAATGATTTTCCCTCCAGAGCCTCAATTTCCTAGTCAGAGCAGGCCTAGTCGCGCGAGCTCTCTGCTACAGAGCACACTTGGAGAAACAGTGGTGGGGAGAGTGCCTTGATGTTCCCGGGCCCTGGGGAAGCCCTACCTGGCAAGTGGGGCCTAGGCGCTCCAGCCGCTGAAAACTGCCTTCCCGGCTAGCCCTTCCCAGTCCCGGGTGATTTTCAGCCCGAATGCGGCCTAGCAGGACGTCTTCCTTGGAGGAAGAAAAGGCAGCCCAACAGAGTGCTGAGTCAATCCTGCTTCGCAAAGAAAGGCTGGGGCAGTTCAGAAGCCGCAAATTGGGTCTGACTCCAGAGCCTCAGTTTCCTCGTCAGAGCAGGCCTAGTCGCGCGAGCTCTCTGCTCCAGAGCACACTTGGAGAAACAGTGGTGGGGAGAGTGCCTTGACGTTCCCGGGCCCTGGGGAAGCCCTACCCGGGAAGTGGGGCCTAGGCGCTCCAGCCGCTGAAAACTGCCTTCCCGGCTAGCCCTTCCCAGTCCAGGTTGATTTTCAGCCCGAAAGCGGCCTAGCAGGATGTCTTCCTTGGAGGGAGAAAACGCAGCCCAACAGAGTGCTGAGTCAATCCTCCTTCGCACAGCAAGGCTGGGGTGTTCGGAAGCCACATAATGATTTTCCCTCCAGAGCCTCAATTTCCTAGTCAGAGCAGGCCTAGTCGCGCGAGCTCTCTGCTACAGAGCACACTTGGAGAAACAGTGGTGGGGAGAGTGCCTTGATGTTCCCGGGCCCTGGGGAAGCCCTACCTGGTAAGTGGGGCCTAGGCGCTCCAGCCGCTGAAAACTGCCTTCCCGGCTAGCCCTTTCCAGTCCAGGGTGATTTTCAACTCGAATGCGGCCTAGTAGGATGTCTTCCATGGAGGGAGAACAGGCAGCCCAACAGAGTGCTGAGTCAATCCTCCTTCGCACAGCAAGGCTGGGGCGGTTCGGAAGCCGCAAAATGGTTCTGAATCCAGCGCCTCAGTTTTCTAGTCAGTTTAGGCCTAGTCGCGCGAGCTCTCTGCTACAGAGCACACTTGGAGAAAGACTGGTGGGGAGAGTGCCTTGACGTTCCCTGGCCCTGGGGAAGCCCTACCCTAAAGTGGGGCCTAGTCGCTCCAGCCACTGAAAACTGCCTTCAAGGCTAACACTTCCCAGTCCATGGTGATTTTCAGCCCGAATGCGGCCTAGCAGGATGTCTTCCTTGGAGGGAGAAAAGGCAGCCCAAAAGAGTGCTGAGTCAATCCTCCTTCGCAAAGCAAGGCTGGGGCTGTTCAGAAGCCGCAAATTGGGTCTGACTCCAGAGCCTCAGTTTCCAAGTCACAGCAGGCCTAGTCGCGCGAGCTCTCTGCTACAGAGCACACTTGGAGAAACAGTGGTGGGGAGAGTGCCTTGACGTTCCAGGGCCCTGGTAAGCCCTAACCGGCAAGTGGGGCGTAGGCGCTCCAGCTGCTGAAAACTGCTTTCCCGGCTAGCACTTCCCAGTCCCGAGTGATATTCAGCCCGAATGCGGCCTAGCAGGATGTCTTCCATGGAGGGAGAAAAGGCAGTCCAACAGAGTGCTGAGTCAATCCTCCTTCGCACAGCAAGGCTGGGGCTCTTCAGAAGTCACAAAAAGGGTCTGACTCCAGAGCCTCAGTTTCCTAGTCAGAGCAGGCCTAGTCGCGCGAGCTCTCTGCTACAGAGTACACTTGGAGAAACACTGGTGGGGAGAGTGCCTCGAAGTTCCCGGGCCCTGGGGAAGCCCAATCCGGCAAGTGGGGCATAGGCGCTCCAGCCGCTGAAAACTGCCTTCCCGGCTAGCACTTCCCAGTCCAGGGTGATTTTCAGTCCGAATGCGGCCTAGCAGGACGTCTTCCTTGGAGGGAGATAAGGCAGCCCAACAGAGTGCTGAGTCAATCCTCCTTCGCACAGCAAGGCTGGGGTGTTCGGAAGCCACATAATGATTTTCCCTCCAGAGCCTCAATTTCCTAGTCAGAGCAGGCCTAGTCGCGCGAGCTCTCTGCTACCGAGCACACTTGGAGAACCAGTGGTGGGGAGAGTGCCTTGATGTTCCCGGGTCCTGGGCAAGCGTTACCCGGGAATTGGGCCTAGGCGCTCCAGCCGCTGAAAACTGCCTTCCCGGCTAGCCCTTTCCAGCCCGATGGCACCTGCACCTGGTGCAGGCTCGGCAGGCTCTCTTCCTTGCAGGGAGGAAAGGCAGCCCCAGAGAGTCGTTTTCAGCCTTCCCTCGGCGGGGCAAGAGAAAAGCTCTTCAGACACACTGGGGCTGTTCCAAGGCTTGACTTACCAAGTCAGACCAGGCCTAGTCGCGCGAGCTCTCTGCTACAGAGCACACTTGGAGAAACAGTGGGGCAGAGAGTGCCTTGACGTTCCCTGGCTTGGGGAAGCCCTACCTGGGCGGTGGGGCCTAGGCATTGTGGCCTCTTCCACTGACTTTCCAGGTAGCACTTTCCAGCCCCTTGTGATGTTCAGCCAAAGGCAGCCTGGCAGGGGCTTTTCCTTAGAGTCATAAAAGGTAGCCCAAGGGAGTGCTTATTCAACCCTTCCCTGGTGCAAGAGGTGTTTGGCTGTTGTTAAGACGCCACAACAATGGGTTTGCCTCCAGGCCTCAGTTTCCCAGGCCTCAGTTTCCCAGTCAGAACAGGCCTAGTCTCCAGAGCTTTCTGCTACAGAGTAGACATGTGGAAAAAAGCGTTGTGGAGGGTGCCCTTCAGGTTCCAGGGCTATGTCTAAGCCTTACCTGGGCTTTGAGACCTAGGCACTATGGCCCCTACAACTGACTTTCCAGGTAGCACTTCCCCGCCCCTTGTGACTTGCTCCCCCAAAGCAGCGTTTCAGGGTCTCTTCCTTAGAGTCATAAAAGGTAGCCCAAGGGAGTGCTTATTCAATCTTCCCTGGTGCAAGAGTTCTTTGTCTGTGAAGAAGCCACAACAATGGGTCTGCTCCCAGGGCCTCAGTTTCGCAGTCAGAACAGACCTAGTCTCAAGAGCTCTCTGGTGCAGAGCACACTTGGAGAAACAGTGGTGGGGGAGAGTGCCTTGACGTTCCAGGTCCCTGGGAAGCCCTACCCGGGGCAAGTGGGGCCTAGGCGCTCCAGCCGCTGAAAACTGCCTTCCCGGCGAGTACGTCCCAGTCCAGGGGGATTTTCAGCCCGAATGCGGCCTAGCAGGACGTCTTCCTTGGAGGGAGAAAAGGCAGCCCAACAGAGTGCTGAGTCAATCCTCCTTCGCACAGCAAGGCTGGGGCTGTTCAGAAGCCGCAAAAATGGGTCTGACTCCAGAGCCTCAGTTTCCTCGTCAGAGCAGGCCTAGTCGCGTGAGAGCTCTCTGCTACAGAGCACACTTGGGGAAATAGCAGTGGTGAGGAGAGTGCCTTGACGTTCCCCAGGCTTGGAGAAGCACTACCCGGCCTACCTAGGCAAGTGGGGCCTAGGCTTCCAGCCGCTGAAAACTGCCTTCCCAGGTAGCACTTTCCAGCCAGGTGTGATTTTCAGCCAAAGGCAGCCTGGCAGGGTCTCTTCCTTAGAGGGATAAAAGGCAGCCCAAGGGAGTGCTTATTCAATCTTCCTTCGTGCAAGAGGTGTTTTGTCTGTTAAGAAGCCACAACATGGAGAATTAAATGGCAACCCAATCCAGTATTCTTAGTCCTGGAGCTCTCCCAGAGCACACTTGGAGAAACAGAGTGGGGGGAGAGTGCCGATGCCCGGGCTACAGTCCAAGGGGGCCTAGGAATCGTACACTACTGAGCCACTGCCTTCACTTCCACTTCACAGTAGTGATTTTCACGTAAAAACTCACGGTCATAATAAAGTTCTCTTTAAACATACAGGAATTTCTCAACGATCCGAAGCAAGACAATTGACCACCCCACCCCGTCCACTATTATTCTGCTATTTTATTGTAATTTTTCCTAGTCAGTCAATGGCCTCCGGCGAAAGTTCTCTGCAAAGAGACACTCTGAAAACTCAGCTGAAGTTTGAATCCCGGGCCCTGGGGAACTGGCAGAAACGCGGGGAGGGCGTTAAGCCGCTTCTAAACTGGCAGGCTAAGGCTTCCCAGTCCATTTGATTTTCAGCCCGAAAGCGGCCTAGCAGGAAAAAAAACTTGGAGGGAACACACTGTGGGGCAGCACCAACACCCTGCAGTGCTGAGTCAATCCTCCTTCGCACAGCAAGCCTGGGGCTGTTCAAAAAAAAAAGAAGCCTCAAAATGGGTCTGCTCCAGGGCCTCAGTTTCCTAGTCAGAGCAGGCCTAGTCGCGCGAGCTCTCTGCTACAGAGCACACTTGGAGAAATAGCTCTGAGGAAGAGTGCCTTGAGGTTCCCAGGCCCTGGGGAAGCCCTACCCGGGGGGGTGGGGCCTAGGCACTCCAGCCGCTGAAAACTGACTTCCTTCCAGGTAGCACTTTCCAGCCCAGGTTGTGATTTTCAGCCCGAATGCGGCCTAGCAGGACGTCTTCCTTGGAGGGAGAAAAAGGCAGCCCAACAGAGTGCTGAGTCAAATCCTCCTTCGCACAGCAAGGCTGGGGCTGTTCAGAAGCCACAAAATGGGTCTCCCTCCAGAGCCTCAGTTTTTCTAGTCAGAGCAGGCCTAGTCGCGCGAGCTCTCTGCTACAGAGCACACTTGGAGAAACAGTGGTGGGGAGAGTGCCTTGACGTTCCCGGGGGCCCTGGGGAAGCCCTACCCGGGCAAGTGGGGCCTAGGCGCTCCAGCCACTGAAAACTGCCTTCCCGGCTAGCCCTTCCCAGTCCCATGGTGATTTTCAGCCCGAATGCGGCCTAGCAGGATGTCTTCCTTGGAGGGAGAAAAGGCAGCCCAACAGAGTGCTGAGTCAATCCTCCTTCGCGCACAGCAAGGGGCTGGGGCTGTTCAGAAGCCGCAAAATGGGTCTGACTCCCCAGAGCCTCAGTTTCCTAGTCAGAGCAGGCCTAGTCGCGCGAGCTCTCTGCTACAGAGCACACTTGGAGAAACAGTGGTGGGGGAGAGTGCCTTGACGTTCCCGGGCCCTGGGGAAGCCCTACCCGGCAAGTGGGGCCTAGGCGCTCCAGCCGCTGAAAACTGCCTTCCCCGGCTAGCCCTTTCCAGTCCCGATGTGATTTTCAGCAGCCCCTGCCGGCCTAGCAGGATGTCTTCCTTGGAGGGAGGAAAAGGCAGCCCAAGCAGAGTGCTGAGTCAATCCTCCCTCGCACAGCAAGGCTGGGGCTCTTCAGAAGCCACAAAAAAATGGGTCTGACTCCAGAGCTTGACTCAGTTTCCTAGTCAGAGCAGGCCTAGTTGCGCGAGCTCTCTGCTACAGAGCACACTTGGAGAAACAGTGGTGGGAGAGTGCCTTGACGTTCCCGGGCCCTGGGGAAGCCCCCTATCCGGCAAGTGGGGCACTTGCCGGATAGGGCTTCCCAGGGACCTGGAACGTCAAGGCACTCTCCCCACCACTGTTTCTCCAAGTGTGCTCTGTAGCAGAGAGCTCGCGCGACTAGGCCTGCTCTGACGAGGAAACTGAGGCTCTGGAGTCAGACCCATTTTGCGGCTTCTGAACAGCCCCAGCCTTGCTGTGCGAAGGAGGATTGACTCAGCACTCTGTTGGGCTGCCTTTTCTCCCTCCAAGGAAGACGTCCTGCTAGGCCGCATTCGGGCTGAAAATCACCCTGGACTGGGAAGGGGGCTAGCCGGGAAGGCAGTTTTCAGCGGCTGGAGCGCCTAGGCCCCACTTGCCAGGTAGGGCTTCCCCAGGGCCGGGAAACGTCAAGGCACTCTCCCCACCACTGTTTCTCCAAGTGTGCTCTGTAGCAGAGAGCTCGCGCGACTAGGCCTGCTCTGACGAGGAAACTGAGTCTCTGGAGTGAAAACCATTATGTGGCTTCTGAACATCCCCAGACTTGCTGTGCTAAGGAGGATTGACGCAGCACTCTGTAAGGCTGCCTTTTCTCCCTCCAGGGAAGACATCCTTCTAGGCCGCATTCGGGCTGAAAATCACCCTGGACTGGGAAGTGGCTAGCCGGGAAGGCAGTTTTCAGCGGCTGGAGCGCCTAGGCCCCACTTTCCGGGTAGGGCTTTCCCAGGGACCTGGAACGTCAAGGCACTCTCCCCACCACTGTTTCTCCAAGTGTGCTCCGTAGCAGAGAGAGAGCTCGCGCGACTAGGCCTGCTCTGACTAGGAAATTGAGGCTTTGGAGTCAGACCCATTTTGTGGCTTCTGAAGAGACCCAGCCTTGCTGTGCGAAGGAGGTTGACTCAGCACTCTGTTGGGCTGCCTTTTCTCCCTCCAAGGAAGACGTTCTGCTAGGCCGCATTCGGGCTGAAAATCACAAGGGGCTGGAAAGTGCTACCTGGAAAGTCACTGGAAGAGGCCACAGTGCCTAGGCCCCACAGCCCAGGTAGGGCTTCCACAAACCAGGGAACGTCAAGGCACTCTCTGCACCACTGTTTCTCCAAGTGTGCTCTGTAGCAGAGAGCTCGCGCGACTAGGCCTGGTCTGACTTGGTAAGTCAAGCCTTGGAACAGCCCCAGTGTTTAGGTGTCTGAAGAGCTTTTCTCTTGCCCCGCCGAGGGAAGGCTGAAAACGACTCTCTGGGGCTGCCTTTCCTCCCTGCAAGGAAGAGAGCCTGCCGAGCCTGCACCAGGTGCAGGTGCCATCGGGCTGGAAAGGGCTAGCCAGGAAGGCAGTTTTTAGCGGCTGGAGCGCCTAGGCCCCACTTCCCGGGTAGGGCTTCCCCAGGGCCCGGGAACGTCAAGGCACTCTCCCCACCACTGTTTCTCCAAGTGTGCTCTGGAGGAGAGAGCTCGCGCGACTAGGCCTGCTCTGACGAGGAAACTGAGGCTCTGGAGTCAGACCCAATTTGCGGCTTCTGAACAGCCCCAGCCTTGCTTTGCGAAGGAGGATTGACTCAGCACTCGGTTGGGCTGCCTTTTCTTCCTCCAAGGAAGACGTCCTGCTAGGCCGCATTCGGGCTGAAAATCACCCTGGACTGGGAAGTACTCGCCCGGAAGGCAATTTTCAGCGGCTGGAGCGCCTAGGCCCCACTTTCCGGATACGGCTTCCCAGGGACCTGGAACGTCAAGGCACTCTTGCCACCACTGTTTCTCCAAGTGTGCTCCATAGCAGAGAGCTCGCGCGACTAGGCCTGCTCTGACTAGGAAATTGAGGCTTTGGAGTCAGACCCATTTTGTGGCTTCTGAAGAGACCCAGCCTTGCTGTGCGAAGGAGGTTGACTCAGCACTCTGTTGGGCTGCCTTTTCTCCCTCCAAGGAAGATGTTCTGCTAGGCCGCATTCGGGCTGAAAATCACAAGGGGCTGGAAAGTGCTACCTGGAAAGTCACTGGAAGAGGCCACAGTGCCTAGGCCCCACAGCCCAGGTAGGGCTTCCACAAACCAGGGAACGTCAAGGCACTCTCTGCACCACTGTTTCTCCAAGTGTGCTCTGTAGCAGAGAGCTCGCGCGACTAGGCCTGGTCTGACTTGGTAAGTCAAGCCTTGGAACAGCCCCAGTGTTTAGGTGTCTGAAGAGCTTTTCTCTTGCCCCGCCGAGGGAAGGCTGAAAACGACTCTCTGGTGCTGCCTTTCCTCCCTGCAAGGAAGAGAGCCTGCCGAGCCTGCACCAGGTGCAGGTGCCATCGGGCTGGAAAGGGCTAGCCAGGAAGGCAGTTTTTAGCGGCTGGAGCGCCTAGGCCCCACTTCCCGGGTAGGGCTTCCCCAGGGCCCGGGAACGTCAAGGCACTCTCCCCACCACTGTTTCTCCAAGTGTGCTCTGGAGGAGAGAGCTCGCGCGACTAGGCCTGCTCTGACGAGGAAACTGAGGCTCTGGAGTCAGACCCATTTTGTGGCTTCTGAACAGCCCCAGCCTTTCTGTGTGCGAAGGAGGATTGACTCAGCACTCTGTTGGGCTGCCTTTTCTCCCTCCAAGGAAGACGTCCTGCTAGGCCGCATTCGGGCTGAAAATCACCCTGGACTGGGAAGTGCTAGCCGGGAAGGCAGTTTTTCAGCGGCTGGAGCGCCTAGGCCCCACACTTGCCGGGTAGGGCTTCCCAGGGACCTGGAACGTCAAGGCACTCTCCCCACCACTGTTTCTCCAAGTGTGCTCTGTAGCAGAGAGCTCGCGCGACTAGGCCTGCTCTGACGAGGAAACTGAGGCTCTGGAGTCAGACCCATTTTGCGGCTTCTGAACAGCCCCAGCCTTGCTGTGCGAAGGAGGATTGACTCAGCACTCTGTTGGGCTGCCTTTTCTCCCTCCAAGGAAGACGTCCTGCTAGGCCGCATTCGGGCTGAAAATCACCCTGGGCTGGGAAGTGCTCGCCGGGAAGGCAGTTTTTCAGCGGCTGGAGCGCCTAGGCCCCACTTGCCCAGGTAGGGCTTCCCCAGGGCCCGGGAACGTCAAGGCACTCTCCCCACCACTGTTTCTCCAAGTGTGCTCTGTAGCAGAGAGCTCGCGCGACTAGGCCTGCTCTGACGAGGAAACTTTGTCTCTGGAGTGAAAACCATTATGTGGCTTCTGAACATCCCCAGACTTGCTGTGCTAAGGAGGATTGACGCAGCACTCTGTAAGGCTGCCTTTTCTCCCTCCAGGGAAGACATCCTTCTAGGCCGCATTCGGGCTGAAAATCACCCTGGGCTGGGAAGTACTCGCCGGGAAGGCAATTTTCAGCGGCTGGAGCGCCTAGCGCCTAGGCCCCACTTTCCGGATACGGCTTCCCAGGGACCTGGAACGTCAAGGCACTCTTGCCACCACTGTTTCTCCAAGTGTGCTCCGTAGCAGAGAGCTCGCGTGACTAGTGACTAGGCCTGCTCTGACTAGGAAATTGAGGCTTTGGAGTCAGACCCATTTTGTGGCTTCTGAAGAGACCCAGCCTTGCTGTGCGAAGGAGGTTGACTCAGCACTCTGTTGGGCTGCCTTTTCTCCCTCCAAGGAAGACGTTCTGCTAGGCCGCATTCGGGCTGAAAATCACAAGGGGCTGGAAAGTGCTACCTGGAAAGTCACTGGAAGAGGCCACAGTGCCTAGGCCCCACAGCCCAGGTAGGGCTTCCACAAACCCGGGAATGTCAAGGCACTCTCTGCACCACTGTTTCTCCAAGTGTGCTCTGTAGCAGAGAGCTCGCGCGACTAGGCCTGGTCTGACTTGGTAAGTCAAGCCTTGGAACAGCCCCAGTGTTTAGGTGTCTGAAGAGCTTTTCTCTTGCCCCGCCGAGGGAAGGCTGAAAACGACTCTCTGGGGCTGCCTTTCCTCCCTGCAAGGAAGAGAGCCTGCCGAGCCTGCACCAGGTGCAGGTGCCATCGGGCTGGAAAGGGCTAGCCAGGAAGGCAGTTTTTAGCGGCTGGAGCGCCTAGGCCCCACTTCCCGGGTAGGGCTTCCCCAGGGCCCGGGAACGTCAAGGCACTCTCCCCACCACTGTTTCTCCAAGTGTGCTCTGGAGGAGAGAGAGCTCTCGCGCGACTAGGCCTGCTCTGACGAGGAAACTGAGGCTCTGGAGTCAGACCCATTTGAGGCTTCTGAAACAGCCCCAGCCTTGCTTTGCGAAGGAGGATTGACTCAGCACTCGGTTGGGCTGCCTTTTCTTTTCCAAGGGAAGACGTCCTGCTAGGCCGCATTCGGGCTGAAAATCACCCTGGACTGGGAAAATCACCTAGCTGGGAAGGCAGTTTTTCAGCGGCTTTTCAGGGCTGCGCCGCCTAGGCCCCACTTGCCAGGTAAGGCTTCCCCAGGGCCCGGGAACATCAAGGCACTCTCCCCACCACTGTTTCTCCAAGTGTGCTCTGTAGCAGAGAGCTCGCGCGACTAGGCCTGCTCTGACGAGGAAACTGTGTCTCTGGAGTGAAAACCATTATGTGGCTTCTGAACATCCCCAGCCTTTCTGTGCGAAGGAGGATTGACTCAGCACTCTGTTGGGCTGCCTTTTCTCCCTCCAAGGAAGACGTTCTGCTAGGCCGCATTCGGGCTGAAAATCACCCTGGACTGGGAAGGGCTAGCCGGGAAGGCAGTTTTCAGCGGCTGGAGCGCCTAGGCCACACTTGCCGGATAGGGCTTCCCAGGGACCTGGAACGTCAAGGCACTCTCCCCACCACTGTTTCTCCAAGTGTGCTCTGTAGCAGAGAGCTCGCGCGACTAGGCCTGCTCTGACGAGGAAACTGAGGCTCTGGAGTCAGACCCATTTTGCGGCTTCTGAACAACCGCAGCCTTGCTGTGCGAAGGAGTTTTGACTCAGCTCTCTGTTGGGCTGCCTTTTCTCCCTCCAAGGAAGACGTCCTGCTAGGCCGCATTTGGGCTGAAAATCACCCTGGACTGGGAAGTGCTAGCCGGGAAGGCAGTTTTCAGCGGCTGGAGCGCCTAGGCCCCACTTGCCAGGTAGGGCTTCCCCAGGGCCCTTGGGTACGTCAAGGGCCCGGGACTCTCCCCCCCCCACTGTTTCTCCAAGTGTGCTCTGTAGCAGAGAGCTCGCGCGACTAGGCCTGCTCTGACGAGGAAACTTTGTCTCTGGAGTGAAAACCATTACGTGCCTTCTGAACATCCCCAGACTTGCTGTGCTAAGGAGGATTGACGCAGCACTCTGTAAGGCTGCCTTTTCTCCCTCCAGGGAAGACATCCTTCTAGGCCGCATTCGGGCTGAAAATCACCCTGGGCTGGGAAGTACTCGCCGGGAAGGCAAGGCAATTTTTTTCAGCGGCTGGAGCGCCTAGGCCCCACTTTCCGGATACGGCTTCCCAGGGACCTGGAACGTCAAGGCACTCTTGCCACCACTGTTTCTCCAAGTGTGCTCCGTAGCAGAGAGCTCGCGTGACTAGGCCTGCTCTGACTAGGAAATTGAGGCTTTGGAGTCAGACCCATTTTGTGGCTTCTGAAGAGACCCAGCCTTGCTGTGCGAAGGAGGTTGACTCAGCACTCTGTTGGGCTGCCTTTTCTCCCTCCAAGGAAGACGTTCTGCTAGGCCGCATTCGGGCTGAAAATCACAAGGGGCTGGAAAGTGCTACCTGGAAAGTCACTGGAAGAGGCCACAGTGCCTAGGCCCCACAGCCCAGGTAGGGCTTCCACAAACCCGGGAATGTCAAGGCACTCTCTGCACCACTGTTTCTCCAAGTGTGCTCTGTAGCAGAGAGCTCGCGCGACTAGGCCTGGTCTGACTTGGTAAGTCAAGCCTTGGAACAGCCCCAGTGTTTAGGTGTCTGAAGAGCTTTTCTCTTGCCCCGCCGAGGGAAGGCTGAAAACGACTCTCTGGGGCTGCCTTTCCTCCCTGCAAGGAAGAGAGCCTGCCGAGCCTGCACCAGGTGCAGGTGCCATCGGGCTGGAAAGGGCTAGCCAGGAAGGCAGTTTTTAGCGGCTGGAGCGCCTAGGCCCCACTTCCCGGGTAGGGCTTCCCCAGGGCCCGGGAACGTCAAGGCACTCTCCCCACCACTGTTTCTCCAAGTGTGCTCTGGAGGAGAGAGCTCGCGCGACTAGGCCTGCTCTGACGAGGAAACTGAGGCTCTGGAGTCAGACCCAATTTGCGGCTTCTGAACAGCCCCAGCCTTGCTTTGCGAAGGAGGATTGACTCAGCACTCGGTTGGGCTGCCTTTTCTTCCTCCAAGGAAGACGTCCTGCTAGGCCGCATTCGGGCTGAAAATCACCCTGGACTGGGAAGGGCTAGCTGGGAAGGCAGTTTTCAGAAGGGCGCTGGAGCGCCTAGCGCCTAGGCCCCACTTGCCAGGTAAGGCTTCCCCAGGGCCCGGGAACATCAAGGCACTCTCCCCACCACTGTTTTTCCAAGTGTGCTCTGTAGCAGAGAGCTCGCGCGACTAGGCCTGCTCTGACGAGGAAACTGTGTCTCTGGAGTGAAAACCATTATGTGGCTTCTGAACATCCCCAGCCTTTCTGTGCGAAGGAGGATTGACTCAGCACTCTGTTGGGCTGCCTTTTCTCCCTCCAAGGAAGACGTTCTGCTAGGCCGCATTCGGGCTGAAAATCACCCTGGACTGGGAAAAAATCTAGCCGGGAAGGCAGTTTTCAGCGGCTGGAGCGCCTAGGGCCACACTTGCCGGGTAGGGCTTCCCCAGGGCCTGGAACGTCAAGGCACTCTCCCCACCACTGTTTCTCCAAGTGTGCTCTGTGTAGCAGAGAGCTCGCGCGACTAGGCCTGCTCTGACGAGGAAACTGGAAACTGAGGCTCTGGAGTCAGACCCATTTTGCGGCTTCTGAACAGCCCCAGCCTTGCTGTGCGAAGGAGGATTGACTCAGCACTCTGTTGGGCTGCCTTTTCTCCCTCCAAGGAAGACGTCCTGCTAGGCCGCATTTGGGCTGAAAATCACCCTGGACTGGGAAGTGCTAGCCGGGAAGGCAGTTTTCAGCGGCTGGAGCGCCTAGGCCCCACTTGCCAGGTAGGGCTTCCCCAGGGCCCGGGAACGTCAAGGCACTCTCCCCACCACTGTTTCTCCAAGTGTGCTCTGTAGCAGAGAGCTCGCGCGACTAGGCCTGCTCTGACGAGGAAACTTTGTCTCTGGAGTGAAAACCATTACGTGCCTTCTGAACATCCCCAGACTTGCTGTGCTAAGGAGGATTGACGCAGCACTCTGTAAGGCTGCCTTTTCTCCCTCCAGGGAAGACATCCTTCTAGGCCGCATTCGGGCTGAAAATCACCCTGGGCTGGGAAGTACTCGCCGGGAAGGTAATTTTCAGCGGCTGGAGCGCCTAGGCCCCACTTTCCGGATACGGCTTCCCAGGGGGACCTGGAACGTCAAGGCACTCTTGCCACCACTGTTTCTCCAAGTGTGCTCCGTAGCAGAGAGCTCGCGTGACTAGGCCTGCTCTGACTAGGAAATTGAGGCTTTGGAGTCAGACCCATTTTGTGGCTTCTGAAGAGACCCAGCCTTGCTGTGCGAAGGAGGTTGACTCAGCACTCTGTTGGGCTGCCTTTTCTCCCTCCAAGGAAGACGTTCTGCTAGGCCGCATTCGGGCTGAAAATCACAAGGGGCTGGAAAGTGCTACCTGGAAAGTCACTGGAAGAGGCCACAGTGCCTAGGCCGTGTTTAGGTGTCTGAAGAGCTTTTCTCTTGCCCTTTCTGCTATAGAGCACACATGGTGCAATATCTCTGAGAAATGTTCCTTGAGGTTCCCCGGCTTTGGAAAGCCCTACCCGGGCGGTGGGGCCTAGGAACTGTGGCCTCTTCCACTGACTTTCCAGGTAGCACTTTCCAGCCTCTTGTGAATTTCAGCCAAAGGCAGCCTGGCAGGCTCTATTCCTTAAACTCATAAAAGGTAGCCCAAAGGAGTGGTTATTTCAGGCTTCTCTGGTGCTAGAGGTGTTTGTCTGTTAAGAAGCCACAACAATGGACCTGTTCCCAGGGCCTCAGTTTCCTAGTCAGAACAGAGCTAGTAGTCTCCAGAGCTGGCTGCTACAGAGCACACATGGGGCAATAGCTCTGAGGAGTGTTCCTTGAAGTTCCCCGGCTTGGGGAAACCCTACCCGGGCGGTGGGGCCTAGGCACTGTGGCCTCTTCCACTGACTTCCAGGTAGCACTTTACAGTCCCTTCTGATTTTCAACCAAAGGCAGCCTGG
>JAGTYA010000359.1:0-28783 GCA_024291935.2 Okapia johnstoni | reverse complement strand
TCACGTCCAGGGAACTGGACTCACTTGGGGATTGGACCCCCCTTCGAGAGGAGGGGGCCGACGGCGACGGGGGGGGCCCTCGCGAGCGGCCTCTGGAGACTCAGGGTTCCGCTCGCCTGTGGACACGGGTATCCCAGGGAACCTCTGGGGGCGCCTAGAGGGAGTCCAGCCTCCGTTGCAGCGCCAGAGAGAAGGCAGGACGGCTCTCGCGTCGCTGCAGATCCCAAGGGCCCCGTCTCGCAAGGAGGGGGGGCCCGGGGGGACGCCCTCGCGGTGTGGCGGGAAGCCCCGCTTTCTTGGCAGGTTGGCCCGGGGATCTCGGGGGACACCTGGAGTCGCCCGCAAGGAGTCAAGCCCCGTTCGGAGCCGGAACAGGTGCCGGGGCATGCTCTCCATGCCCTGCAAGGGATCGAGTTGCGGCGGGTACCCCGGCCCGTCTCCCCCGTTAGCCCAGCGGGGTCGCCATGCCTCCTTTCGAGCGGACAGGGGGGCCCGAGCAGCCTCGGGATTCGCCAGGAGGCGCTGCAGCGCCCTGGGTCCGCGTCAGGCATGGAGCTAGGACCCTCGGGGGTCCCCGGAGGGGGGAGGGGACAGGTATAACTGGCACCTGTGGGGTGGCCTCCAGGGAGTCGAGGGGGACTCAGCCTTTCTCTCCGGTCACAGCCAAGGGCAATCGGGCTTCCCCTCGAATGCAGGGGCGAAGGTCGTGCTTTTCCGCGCGGCGCAGGGGGAAGCGGGGGTGGCCTCTCTGAATCGGGGGCGTGGCGCCTCGGGGAGCCTCTCTTGTTGCCTCTGAGAAGTCCAGGCCTCCTTTGACATCGCCAGGGGCTGCTGGGCTTCCCCTCGCCTCACGTCCAGGGAACTGGACTCGCTTGCCGATGGGGGTTCCTCGGGGACCTTTGGTCTTGCGGCCGGAACTGGCCCCTTGGGGCCTCTTCTCGAACCTCAGGAGAGGCGAGAGAGAGTCCCGCTCTGGAGGTGCGAGGGAATGTAGGGATTGCGATGGCATTCAGGAAGGGGATTGGACCCCCCTTTCGAGAGGAGGGGCCGACGGCGACGGGGGGGCCCCTCGCGAGCGGCCTCTGGAGACTCAGGGTTCCGCTCGCCTGTGGACACGGGTATCCCAGGGAACCTCTGGGGGCGCCTAGAGGGAGTCCAGCCTCCGTTGCAGCGCCAGAGAGAAGGCAGGACGGCTCTCGCGTCGCTGCAGATCCCAAGGGCCCCGTCTCGCAAGGAGGGGGGCCCGGGGGACGCCCTCGCGGTGTGTGGCGGGAAGCCCCGCTTTCTTGGCAGGTTGGCCCGGGGATCTCTCGGGGGACACCTGGAGTCGCCCGCAAGGAGTCAAGCCCCGTTTCGGAGCCGGAACAGGTGCCGGGGCATGCTCTCCATGCCCTGCAAGGGAAAAAAGCGCCTCCTCCCTCTATGGGCGTGGCCTCACGGGGGTGTTCTCGACTTGCGGCGGTGCATTCTCGAGTTGCGGCGGGGGTACCCCGGCCCGTCTCCCCCGTTAGCCCAGCGGGGTCGCCATGCCTCCTTTCGAGCGGACAGGGGCCCGAGCAGCAGCTCGGGATTCGCCAGGAGGCGCTGCAGCGCCCTGGGTCCGCGTCAGGCATGGAGCTAGGACCCTCGGGGTCCCCGGAGGGGGGGGAGGGGACAGGTATAACTGGCACCTGTGGGGTGGCCTCCAGGGAGTCGAGGGGACTCAGCCTTTCTCTCCGGTCACAGCCAAGGGCAATCGGGCTTCCCCTCGAATGCAGGGGCGAAGGTCGTGCTTTTCCGCGCGGCGCAGGGGGAAGCGGGGGTGGCCCTCTCTGAATCGGGGGCGTGGCGCCTCGGGGAGCCTCTCTTGTTGCCTCTGAGAAGTCCAGGCCTCCTTTGACATCGCCAGGGGCTGCTGGGCTTCCCCTCGCCTCACGTCCAGGGAACTGGACTCGCTTGCCGATGGGGGTTCCTCGGGGACCTTTGGTCTTGCGGCCGGAAACTGGCCCCTTGGGGCCTCTTCTCGAACCTCAGGAGAGGCGAGAGTCCCGCTCTGGAGGTGCGAGGGAATGTAGGGATTGCGATGGCATTCAGGAAGGGGATTGGACCCCCCTTTCGAGAGGAGGGGCCGACGGCGACGGGGGGCCCCTCGCGAGCGGCCTCTGGAGACTCAGGGTTCCGCTCGCCTGTGGACACGGGTATCCCAGGGAACCTCTGGGGGCGCCTAGAGGGAGTCCAGCCTCCGTTGCAGCGCCAGAGAGAGAAGGCAGGACGGCTCTCGCGTCGTCGCTGCAGATCCCAAGGGCCCCGTCTCGCAAGGAGGGGGGCCCGGGGGGGACGCCCTCGCGGTGTGTGGCGGGAAGCCCCGCTTTCTTGGCAGGTTGGCCCGGGGATCTCGGGGGACACCTGGAGTCGCCCGCAAGGAGTCAAGCCCCGTTCGGAGCCGGAACAGGTGCCGGGGCATGCTCTCCATGCCCTGCAAGGGAAAAGCGCCTCCTCCCTCTATGGGCGTGGCCTCACGGGGGTGTTCTCGACTTGCGGCGGGTGCATTCTCGAGTTGCGGCGGGTACCCCGGCCCGTCTCCCCCGTTAGCCCAGCGGGGTCGCCATGCCTCCTTTCGAGCGGACAGGGGCCCCGAGCAGCCTCGGGATTCGCCAGGAGGCGCTGCAGCGCCCTGGGTCCGCGTCAGGCATGGAGCTAGGACCCTCGGGGGTCCCCGGAGGGGGGGGAGGGGACAGGTATAACTGGCACCTGTGGGGTGGCCTCCAGGGAGTCGAGGGGACTCAGCCTTTCTCTCCGGTCACAGCCAAGGGCAATCGGGCTTCCCCTCGAATGCAGGGGCGAAGGTCGTGCTTTTCCGCGCGGCGCAGGGGGGGGGAAGCGGGGGTGGCCTCTCTGAATCGGGGGCGTGGCGCCTCGGGGAGCCTCTCTTGTTGCCTCTGAGAAGTCCAGGCCTCCTTTGACATCGCCAGGGGCTGCTGGGCTTCCCCTCGCCTCACGTCCAGGGAACTGGACTCGCTTGCCGATGGGGGTTCCTCGGGGACCTTTGGTCTTGCGGCCGGAACTGGCCCCTTGGGGCCTCTTCTCGAACCTCAGGAGAGGCGAGAGTCCCGCTCTGGAGGTGCGAGGGAATGTAGGGATTGCGATGGCATTCAGGAAGGGGATTGGACCCCCCTTTCGAGAGGAGGGGCCGACGGCGACGGGGGGCCCCTCGCGAGCGGCCTCTGGAGACTCAGGGTTCCGCTCGCCTGTGGACACGGGTATCCCAGGGAACCTCTGGGGGCGCCTAGAGGGAGTCCAGCCTCCGTTGCAGCGCCAGAGAGAAGGCAGGACGGCTCTCGCGTCGCTGCAGATCCCAAGGGCCCCGTCTCGCAAGGAGGGGGGGGGGACCCGGGGGACGCCCTCGCGGTGGTGGGGCGGGAAGCCCCGCTTTCTTGGCAGGTTGGCCCGGGGATCTCGGGGGACACCTGGAGTCGCCCGCAAGGAGTCAAGCCCCGTTCGGAGCCGGAACAGGTGCCGGGGCATGCTCTCCATGCCCTGCAAGGGAAAAGCGCCTCCCTCCCTCTATGGGCGTGGCCTCACGGGGGTGTTCTCGACTCGACTTGCGGCGGTGCATTCTCGAGTTGCGGCGGGTACCCCGGCCCGTCTCCCCCGTTAGCCCAGCGGGGTCGCCATGCCTCCTTTCGAGCGGACAGGGGCCCGAGCAGCCTCGGGATTCGCCAGGAGGCGCTGCAGCGCCCTGGGTCCGCGTCAGGCATGGAGCTAGGACCCTCGGGGGTCCCCGGAGGGGGGGAGGGGACAGGTATAACTGGCACCTGTGGGGTGGCCTCCAGGGAGTCGAGGGGACTCAGCCTTTCTCTCCGGTCACAGCCAAGGGCAATCGGGCTTCCCCTCGAATGCAGGGGCGAAGGTCGTGCTTTTCCGCGCGGCGCAGGGGGAAGCGGGGGTGGCCTCTCTGAATCGGGGGCGTGGCGCCTCGGGGAGCCTCTCTTGTTGCCTCTGAGAAGTCCAGGCCTCCTTTGACATCGCCAGGGGCTGCTGGGCTTCCCTCGCCTCACGTCCAGGGAACTGGACTCGCTTGCCGATGGGGGTTCCTCGGGGACCTTTGGTCTTGCGGCCGGAACTGGCCCCTTGGGGCCTCTTCTCGAACCTCAGGAGAGGCGAGAGTCCCGCTCTGGAGGTGCGAGGGAATGTAGGGATTGCGATGGCATTCAGGAAGGGGATTGGACCCCCCTTTCGAGAGGAGGGGCCGACGGCGACGGGGGGCCCCTCGCGAGCGGCCTCTGGAGACTCAGGGTTCCGCTCGCCTGTGGACACGGGTATCCCAGGGAACCTCTGGGGGCGCCTAGAGGGAGTCCAGCCTCCGTTGCAGCGCCAGAGAGAAGGCAGGACGGCTCTCGTCGCTGCAGATCCCAAGGGCCCCGTCTCGCAAGGAGGGGGGCCCGGGGGACGCCCTCGCGGTGTGTGTGGCGGGAAGCCCCGCTTTCTTGGCAGGTTGGCCCGGGGATCTCGGGGGACACACCTGGAGTCGCCCGCAAGGAGTCAAGCCCCGTTCGGAGCCGGAACAGGTGCCGGGGCATGCTCTCCATGCCCTGCAAGGGAAAAGCGCCTCCTCCCTCTATGGGCGTGGCCTCACGGGGGTGTTCTCTCGGACTTGCGGCGGCGGTGCATTCTCGAGTTTGCGGCGGGTACCCCGGCCGTCTCCCCCCCGTAGCCCAGCGGGGTCGCCATGCCTCCTTTCGAGCGGACAGGGGCCCGAGCAGCCTCGGGATTCGCCAGGAGGCGCTGCAGCGCCCTGGGTCCGCGTCAGGCATGGAGCTAGGACCCTCGGGGGTCCCCGGAGGGGGGGAGGGGACAGGTATAACTGGCACCTGTGGGGTGGCCTCCAGGGAGTCGAGGGGACTCAGCCTTTCTCTCCGGTCACAGCCAAGGGCAATCGGGCTTCCCCTCGAATGCAGGGGCGAAGGTCGTGCTTTTCCGCGCGGCGCAGGGGGAGGGGAAGCGGGGGGGTGGCCTCTCTGAATCGGGGGCGTGGCGCCTCGGGGAGCCTCTCTTGTTGCCTCTGAGAAGTCCAGGCCTCCTTTGACATCGCCAGGGGCTGCTGGGCTTCCCCTCGCCTCACGTCCAGGGAACTGGACTCGCTTGGCGATGGGGGTTCCTCGGGGACCTTTGGTCTTGCGGCCGGAACTGGCCCCTTGGGGCCTCTTCTCGAACCTCAGGAGAGGCGAGAGTCCCGCTCTGGAGGTGCGAGGGAATGTAGGGATTGCGATGGCATTCAGGAAGGGGATTGGACCCCCCTTTCGAGAGGAGGGGCCGACGGCGACGGGGGGCCCCTCGCGAGCGGCCTCTGGAGACTCAGGGTTCCGCTCGCCTGTGGACACGGGTATCCCAGGAAACTCTGGGGGCCCCTAGAGGGAGTCCAGCCTCCGTTGCAGCGCCAGAGAGAAGGCAGGACGGCTCTCGCGTCGCTGCAGATCCCAAGGGCCCCGTCTCGCAAGGAGGGGGGCCCGGGGGACGCCCTCGCGGTGTGGCGGGAAGCCCCGCTTTCTTGGCAGGTTGGCCCGGGGATCTCGGGGGACACCTGGAGTCGCCCGCAAGGAGTCAAGCCCCGTTCGGGCCGGAGCCGGAACAGGTGCCGGGGCATGCTCTCCATGCCCTGCAAGGGAAAAGCGCGCCTCCTCCCTCTATGGGCGTGGCCTCACGGGGGTGTTCTCGACTTGCGGCGGTGCATTCTCTCGAGTTGCGGCGGGTACCCCGGCCCGTCTCCCCCGTTAGCCCAGCGGGGTCGCCATGC
Organism: Okapia johnstoni; assembly: GCA_024291935.2. NCBI lineage: Eukaryota > Metazoa > Chordata > Mammalia > Artiodactyla > Giraffidae > Okapia > Okapia johnstoni. The sequence continues at coordinate 23,010 of JAGTYA010000359.1, read as the reverse complement.
CTCCTTTCGAGCGGACAGGGGCCCGAGCAGCCTCGGGATTCGCCAGGAGGCGCTGCAGCGCCCTGGGTCCGCGTCAGGCATGGAGCTAGGACCCTCGGGGGTCCCCGGAGGGGGGGAGGGGACAGGTATAACTGGCACCTGTGGGGTGGCCTCCAGGGAGTCGAGGGGACTCAGCCTTTCTCTCCGGTCACAGCCAAGGGCAATCGGGCTTCCCCTCGAATGCAGGGGCGAAGGTCGTGCTTTTCCGCGCGGCGCAGGGGGAAGCGGGGGTGGCCTCTCTGAATCGGGGGCGTGGCGCCTCGGGGGGAGCCTCTCTTGTTGCCTCTGAGAAGTCCAGGCCTCCTTTGACATCGCCAGGGGCTGCTGGGCTTCCCCTCGCCTCACGTCCAGGGAACTGGACTCGCTTGCCGATGGGGGTTCCTCGGGGACCTTTGGTCTTGCGGCCGGAACTGGCCCCTTGGGGCCTCTTCTCGAACCTCAGGAGAGGCGAGAGTCCCGCTCTGGAGGTGCGAGGGAATGTAGGGATTGCGATGGCATTCAGGAAGGGGATTGGACCCCCCTTTCGAGAGGAGGGGCCGACGGCGACGGGGGGGCCCCTCGCGAGCGGCCTCTGGAGACTCAGGGTTCCGCTCGCCTGTGGACACGGGTATCCCAGGGAACCTCTGGGGGCGCCTAGAGGGAGTCCAGCCTCCGTTGCAGCGCCAGAGAGAAGGCAGGACGGCTCTCGCGTCGTCGCTGCAGATCCCAAGGGCCCCGTCTCGCAAGGAGGGGGGCCCGGGGGACGCCCTCGCGGTGTGGCGGGAAGCCCCGCTTTCTTGGCAGGTTGGCCCGGGGATCTCGGGGGGACACCTGGAGTCGCCCGCAAGGAGTCAAGCCCCGTTCGGAGCCGGAAACAGGTGCCGGGGCATGCTCTCCATGCCCTGCAAGGGAAAAGCGCCTCCTCCCTCTATGGGCGTGGCCTCACGGGGGTGTTCTCGACTTGCGGCGGTGCATTCTCGAGTTGCGGCGGGTACCCCGGCCCGTCTCCCCCGGTAGCCCAGCGGGGTCGCCATGCCTCCTTTCGAGCGGACAGGGGCCCGAGCAGCCTCGGGATTCGCCAGGAGGCGCTGCAGCGCCCTGGGTCCGCGTCAGGCATGGAGCTAGGACCCTCGGGGGTCCCCCGAGGGGGGGAGGGGACAGGTATAACTGGCACCTGTGGGGTGGCCTCCAGGGAGTCGAGGGGACTCAGCCTTTCTCTCCGTCACAGCCAAGGGCAATCGGGCTTCCCCTCGAATGCAGGGGCGAAGGTCGTGCTTTTCGCGCGGCGCAGGGGGAAGCGGGGGTGGCCTCTCTGAATCGGGGGCGTGGCGCCTCGGGGAGCCTCTCTTGTTGCCTCTGAGAAGTCCAGGCCTCCTTTGACATCGCCAGGGGCTGCTGGGCTTCCCCTCGCCTCACGTCCAGGGAACTGGACTCGCTTGCCGATGGGGGTTCCTCGGGGACTTTGGTCTTGCGGCCGGAACTGGCCCCTTGGGGCCTCTTCTCGAACCTCAGGAGAGGCGAGAGTCCCGCTCTGGAGGTGCGAGGGAATGTAGGGATTGCGATGGCATTCAGGAAGGGGATTGGACCCCCCTTTCGAGAGGAGGGGCCGACGGCGACGGGGGGCCCCCCCTCGCGAGCGGCCTCTGGAGACTCAGGGTTCCGCTCGCCTGTGGACACGGGTATCCCAGGGAAACCTCTGGGGGCGCCTAGAGGGAGTCCAGCCTCCGTTGCAGCGCCAGAGAGAAGGCAGGACGGCTCTCGCGTCGCTGCAGATCCCAAGGGCCCCGTCTCGCAAGGAGGGGGGCCCGGGGGACGCCCTCGCGGTGTGGCGGGAAGCCCCGCTTTCTTGGCAGGTTGGCCCGGGGATCTCGGGGGACACCTGGAGTCGCCCGCAAGGAGTCAAGCCCCGTTCGGAGCCGGAACAGGTGCCGGGGCATGCTCTCCATGCCCTGCAAGGGAAAAGCGCCTCCTCCCTCTATGGGCGTGGCCTCACGGGGGTGTTCTCGACTTGCGGCGGTGCATTCTCGAGTTGCGGCGGGTACCCCGGCCCGTCTCCCCCGTTAGCCCAGCGGGGTCGCCATGCCTCCTTTCGAGCGGACAGGGGCCCGAGCAGCCTCGGGATTCGCCAGGAGGCGCTGCAGCGCCCTGGGTCCGCGTCAGGCATGGAGCTAGGACCCTCGGGGGTCCCCGGAGGGGGGGAGGGGACAGGTATAACTGGCACCTGTGGGGTGGCCTCCAGGGAGTCGAGGGGACTCAGCCTTTCTCTCCGGTCACAGCCAAGGGCAATCGGGCTTCCCCTCGAATGCAGGGGCGAAGGTCGTGCTTTTCCGCGCGGCGCAGGGGGAAGCGGGGGTGGCCTCTCTGAATCGGGGGCGTGGCGCCTCGGGGAGCCTCTCTTGTTGCCTCTGAGAAGTCCAGGCCTCCTTTGACATCGCCAGGGGCTGCTGGGCTTCCCCTCGCCTCACGTCCAGGGAACTGGACTCGCTTGCCGATGGGGGTTCCTCGGGGACCTTTGGTCTTGCGGCCGGAACTGGCCCCTTGGGGCCTCTTCTCGAACCTCAGGAGAGGCGAGAGTCCCGCTCTGGAGGTGCGAGGGAATGTAGGGATTGCGATGGCATTCAGGAAGGGGATTGGACCCCCCTTTCGAGAGGAGGGGCCGACGGCGACGGGGGGCCCCTCGCGAGCGGCCTCTGGAGACTCAGGGTTCCGCTCGCCTGTGGACACGGGTATCCCAGGGAACCTCTGGGGGCGCCTAGAGGGAGTCCAGCCTCCGTTGCAGCGCCAGAGAGAAGGCAGGACGGCTCTCGCGTCGCTGCAGATCCCAAGGGCCCCGTCTCGCAAGGAGGGGGGCCCGGGGGACGCCCTCGCGGTGTGGCGGGAAGCCCCGCTTTCTTGGCAGGTTGGCCCGGGGATCTCGGGGGACACCTGGAGTCGCCCGCAAGGAGTCAAGCCCCGTTCGGAGCCGGAACAGTGCCGGGGCATGCTCTCCATGCCCTGCAAGGGAAAAGCGCCTCCTCCCTCTATGGGCGTGGCCTCACGGGGGTGTTCTCTCCTTGCGGCGGTGCATTCTCGAGTTGCGGCGGGTACCCCGGCCCGTCTCCCCCGTTAGCCCAGCGGGGTCGCCATGCCTCCTTTCGAGCGGACAGGGGCCCGAGCAGCCTCGGGATTCGCCAGGAGGCGCTGCAGCGCCCTGGGTCCGCGTCAGGCATGGAGCTAGGACCCTCGGGGGTCCCCGGAGGGGGGGAGGGGACAGGTATAACTGGCACCTGTGGGGTGGCCTCCAGGGAGTCGAGGGGACTCAGCCTTTCTCTCCGGTCACAGCCAAGGGCAATCGGGCTTCCCCTCGAATGCAGGGGCGAAGGTCGTGCTTTTCCGCGCGGCGCAGGGGGAAGCGGGGGGTGGCCTCTCTGAATCGGGGGCGTGGCGCCTCGGGGAGCCTCTCTTGTTGCCTCTGAGAAGTCCAGGCCTCCTTTGACCGCGCCAGGGGCTGCTGGGCTTCCCCTCGCCTCACGTCCAGGGAACTGGACTCGCTTGCCGATGGGGGTTCCTCGGGGACCTTTGGTCTTGCGGCCGGAACTGGCCCCTTGGGGCCTCTTCTCGAACCTCAGGAGAGGCGAGAGTCCCGCTCTGGAGGTGCGAGGGAATGTAGGGATTGCGATGGCATTCAGGAAGGGGATTGGACCCCCCTTTCGAGAGGAGGGGCCGACGGCGACGGGGGGCCCCTCGCGAGCGGCCTCTGGAGACTCAGGGTTCCGCTCGCCTGTGGACACGGGTATCCCAGGGAACCTCTGGGGGCGCCTAGAGGGAGTCCAGCCTCCGTTGCAGCGCCAGAGAGAAGGCAGGACGGCTCTCGCGTCGCTGCAGATCCCAAGGGCCCCGTCTCGCAAGGAGGGGGGCCCGGGGACGCCCTCGCGGTGTGGCGGGAAGCCCCGCTTTCTTGGCAGGTTGGCCCGGGGATCTCGGGGGACACCTGGAGTCGCCCGCAAGGAGTCAAGCCCCGTTCGGAGCCGGAACAGGTGCCGGGCATGCTCTCCATGCCCTGCAAGGGAAAAGCGCCTCCTCCCTCTATGGGCGTGGCCTCACGGGGGTGTTCTCGACTTGCGGCGGTGCATTCTCGAGTTGCGGCGGGTACCCCGGCCCGTCTCCCCCCCGTTAGCCCAGCGGGGTCGCCATGCCTCCTTTCGAGCGGACAGGGGCCCGAGCAGCCTCGGGATTCGCCAGGAGGCGCTGCAGCGCCCTGGGTCCGCGTCAGGCATGGAGCTAGGACCCTCGGGGGTCCCCGGAGGGGGGGAGGGGACAGGTATAACTGGCACCTGTGGGGTGGCCTCCAGGGAGTCGAGGGGACTCAGCCTTTCTCTCCGGTCACAGCCAAGGGCAATCGGGCTTCCCCTCGAATGCAGGGGCGAAGGTCGTGCTTTTCCGCGCGGCGCAGGGGGAAGCGGGGGGTGGCCTCTCTGAATCGGGGGCGTGGCGCCTCGGGGAGCCTCTCTTGTTGCCTCTGAGAAGTCCAGGCCTCCTTTGACATCGCCAGGGGCTGCTGGGCTTCCCCTCGCCTCACGTCCAGGGAACTGGACTCGCTTGCCGATGGGGGTTCCTCGGGGACCTTTGGTCTTGCGGCCGGAACTGGCCCCTTGGGGCCTCTTCTCGAACCTCAGGAGAGGCGAGAGTCCCGCTCTGGAGGTGCGAGGGAATGTAGGGATTGCGATGGCATTCAGGAAGGGGATTGGACCCCCCTTTCGAGAGGAGGGGCCGACGGCGACGGGGGGGGCCCCTCGCGAGCGGCCTCTGGAGACTCAGGGTTCCGCTCGCCTGTGGACACGGGTATCCCAGGGAACCTCTGGGGGCGCCTAGAGGGAGTCCAGCCTCCGTTGCAGCGCCAGAGAGAAGGCAGGACGGCTCTCGCGTCGCTGCAGATCCCAAGGGCCCCGTCTCGCAAGGAGGGGGGCCCGGGGGACGCCCTCGCGGTGTGGCGGGAAAGCCCCGCTTTCTTGGCAGGTTGGCCCGGGGATCTCGGGGGACACCTGGAGTCGCCCGCAAGGAGTCAAGCCCCGTTCGGAGCCGGAACAGGTGCCGGGGCATGCTCTCCATGCCCTGCAAGGGAAAAGCGCCTCCTCCCTCTATGGGCGTGGCCTCACGGGGGTGTTCTCGACTTGCGGCGGTGCATTCTCGAGTTGCGGCGGGTACCCCGGCCCGTCTCCCCCGTTAGCCCAGCGGGGTCGCCATGCCTCCTTTCGAGCGGACAGGGGCCCGAGCAGCCTCGGGATTCGCCAGGAGGCGCTGCAGCGCCCTGGGTCCGCGTCAGGCATGGAGCTAGGACCCTCGGGGGTCCCCGGAGGGGGGGAGGGGACAGGTATAACTGGCACCTGTGGGGTGGCCTCCAGGGAGTCGAGGGGACTCAGCCTTTCTCTCCGGTCACAGCCAAGGGCAATCGGGCTTCCCCTCGAATGCAGGGGCGAAGATCGTGCTTTTCCGCGCGGCGCAGGGGGAAGCGGGGGTGGCCTCTCTGAATCGGGGGCGTGGCGCCTCGGGGAGCCTCTCTTGTTGCCTCTGAGAAGTCCAGGCCTCCTTTGACATCGCCAGGGGCTGCTGGGCTTCCCCTCGCCTCACGTCCAGGGAACTGGACTCGCTTGCCGATGGGGGTTCCTCGGGGACCTTTGGTCTTGCGGCCGGAACTGGCCCCTTGGGGCCTCTTCTCGAACCTCAGGAGAGGCGAGAGTCCCGCTCTGGAGGTGCGAGGGAATGTAGGGATTGCGATGGCATTCAGGAAGGGGATTGGACCCCCCTTTCGAGAGGAGGGGCCGACGGCGACGGGGGGCCCCTCGCGAGCGGCCTCTGGAGACTCAGGGTTCCGCTCGCCTGTGGACACGGGTATCCCAGGGAACCTCTGGGGGCGCCTAGAGGGAGTCCAGCCTCCGTTGCAGCGCCAGAGAGAAGGCAGGACGGCTCTCGCGTCGCTGCAGATCCCAAGGGCCCCGTCTCGCAAGGAGGGGGGCCCGGGGGACGCCCTCGCGGTGTGCGGTGTGGCGGGAAGCCCCGCTTTCTTGGCAGGTTGGCCCGGGGATCTCGGGGGACACCTGGAGTCGCCCGCAAGGAGTCAAGCCCCGTTCGGAGCCGGAACAGGTGCCGGGGCATGCTCTCCATGCCCTGCAAGGGAAAAGCGCCTCCTCCCCTCTATGGGCGTGGCCTCACGGGGGTGTTCTCGACTTGCGGCGGTGCATTCTCGAGTTGCGGCGGGTACCCCGGCCCGTCTCCCCCGTTAGCCCAGCGGGGTCGCCATGCCTCCTTTCGAGCGGACAGGGGCCCGAGCAGCCTCGGGATTCGCGCAGGAGGCGCTGCAGCGCCCTGGGTCCGCGTCAGGCATGGAGCTAGGACCCTCGGGGGTCCCCGGAGGGGGGGAGGGGACAGGTATAACTGGCACCTGTGGGGTGGCCTCCAGGGAGTCGAGGGGACTCAGCCTTTCTCTCTCCGGTCACAGCCAAGGGCAATCGGGCTTCCCCTCGAATGCAGGGGCGAAGGTCGTGCTTTTCCCGCGCGGCGCAGGGGGAAGCGGGGGGGCCCTCTCTGAATCGGGGGCGTGGCGCCTCGGGGAGCCTCTCTTGTTGCCTCTGAGAAGTCCAGGCCTCCTTTGACATCGCCAGGGGCTGCTGGGCTTCCCCTCGCCTCACGTCCAGGGAACTGGACTCGCTTGCCGATGGGGGTTCCTCGGGGACCTTTGGTCTTGCGGCCGGAACTGGCCCCTTGGGGCCTCTTCTCGAACCTCAGGAGAGGCGAGAGTCCCGCTCTGGAGGTGCGAGGGAATGTAGGGATTGCGATGGCATTCAGGAAGGGGATTGGACCCCCCTTTCGAGAGGAGGGGCCGACGGCGACGGGGGGCCCCTCGCGAGCGGCCTCTGGAGACTCAGGGTTCCGCTCGCCTGTGGACACGGGTATCCCAGGGAACCTCTGGGGGCGCCTAGAGGGAGTCCAGCCTCCGTTGCAGCGCCAGAGAGAAGGCAGGACGGCTCTCGCGTCGCTGCAGATCCCAAGGGCCCCGTCTCGCAAGGAGGGGGGCCCGGGGGACGCCCTCGCGGTGTGTGCGGGGAAGCCCCGCTTTCTTGGCAGGTTGGCCCGGGGATCTCGGGGGACACCTGGAGTCGCCCGCAAGGAGTCAAGCCCCGTTCGGAGCCGGAACAGGTGCCGGGGCATGCTCTCCATGCCCTGCAAGGGAAAAGCGCCTCCTCCCTCTATGGGCGTGGCCTCACGGGGGTGTTCTCGACTTGCGGCGGTGCATTCTCGAGTTGCGGCGGGTACCCCGGCCCGTCTCCCCCGTTAGCCCAGCGGGGTCGCCATGCCTCCTTTCGAGCGGACAGGGGCCCGAGCAGCCTCGGGATTCGCCAGGAGGCGCTGCAGCGCCCTGGGTCCGCGTCAGGCATGGAGCTAGGACCCTCGGGGGTCCCCGGAGGGGGGGAGGGGACAGGTATAACTGGCACCTGTGGGGTGGCCTCCAGGGAGTCGAGGGGACTCAGCCTTTCTCTCCGGTCACAGCCAAGGGCAATCGGGCTTCCCCCTCGAATGCAGGGGCGAAGGTCGTGCTTTTCCCTTTTTTTCCGCGCGGCGCAGGGGGAAGCGGGGGTGGCCTCTCTGAATCGGGGGCGTGGCGCCTCGGGGAGCCTCTCTTGTTGCCTCTGAGAAGTCCAGGCCTCCTTTGACATCGCCAGGGGCTGCTGGGCTTCCCCTCGCCTCACGTCCAGGGAACTGGACTCGCTTGCCGATGGGGGTTCCTCGGGGACCTTTGGTCTTGCGGCCCGGAACTGGCCCCTTGGGGCCTCTTCTCGAACCTCAGGAGAGGCGAGAGTCCCGCTCTGGAGGTGCGAGGGAATGTAGGGATTGCGATGGCATTCAGGAAGGGGATTGGACCCCCCTTTCGAGAGGAGGGGCCCGACGGCGACGGGGGGCCCCTCGCGAGCGGCCTCTGGAGACTCAGGGTTCCGCTCGCCTGTGGACACGGGTATCCCAGGGAACCTCTGGGGGCGCCTAGAGGGAGTCCAGCCTCCGTTGCAGCGCCAGAGAGAAGGCAGGACGGCTCTCGCGTCGCTGCAGATCCCAAGGGCCCCGTCTCGCAAGGAGGGGGGCCCGGGGGGACGCCCTCGCGGTGTGTGGCGGGAAGCCCCGCTTTCTTGGCAGGTTGGCCCGGGGATCTCGGGGGACACCTGGAGTCGCCCGCAAGGAGTCAAGCCCCGTTCGGAGCCGGAACAGGTGCCGGGGCATGCTCTCCATGCCCTGCAAGGGAAAAGCGCCTCCTCCCTCTATGGGCGTGGCCTCACGGGGGTGTTCTCGACTTGCGGCGGTGCATTCTCGAGTTGCGGCGGGTACCCCGGCCCGTCTCCCCCGTTAGCCCAGCGGGGTCGCCATGCCTCCTTTCGAGCGGACAGGGGGCCCGAGCAGCCTCGGGATTCGCCAGGAGGCGCTGCAGCGCCCTGGGTCCGCGTCAGGCATGGAGCTAGGACCCTCGGGGGTCCCCGGAGGGGGGGAGGGGACAGGTATAACTGGCACCTGTGGGGTGGCCTCCAGGGAGTCGAGGGGACTCAGCCTTTCTCTCCGGTCACAGCCAAGGGCAATCGGGCTTCCCCTCGAATGCAGGGGCGAAGGTCGTGCTTTTTTCGCGCGCGCGCAGGGGGAAGCGGGGGTGGCCTCTCTGAATCGGGGGCGTGGCGCCTCGGGGAGCCTCTCTTGTTGCCTCTGAGAAGTCCAGGCCTCCTTTGACATCGCCAGGGGCTGCTGGGCTTCCCCCCCCTCGCCTCACGTCCAGGGAACTGGACTCGCTTGCCGATGGGGGTTCCTCGGGGACCTTTGGTCTTGCGGCCGGAACTGGCCCCTTGGGGCCTCTTCTCGAACCTCAGGAGAGGCGAGAGTCCCGCTCTGGAGGTGCGAGGGAATGTAGGGATTGCGATGGCATTCAGGAAGGGGATTGGACCCCCCTTTCGAGAGGAGGGGCCGACGGCGACGGGGGGCCCTCGCGAGCGGCCTCTGGAGACTCAGGGTTCCGCTCGCCTGTGGACACGGGTATCCCAGGGAACCTCTGGGGGCGCCTAGAGGGAGTCCAGCCTCCGTTGCAGCGCCAGAGAGAAGGCAGGACGGCTCTCGCGTCGCTGCAGATCCCAAGGGCCCCGTCTCGCAAGGAGGGGGGCCCGGGGGACGCCCTCGCGGTGTGGCGGGAAGCCCCGCTTTCTTGGCAGGTTGGCCCGGGGATCTCGGGGGACACCTGGAGTCGCCCGCAAGGAGTCAAGCCCCGTTCGGAGCCGGAACAGGTGCCGGGGCATGCTCTCCATGCCCTGCAAGGGAAAAGCGCCTCCTCCCTCTATGGGCGTGGCCTCACGGGGGTGTTCTCGACTTGCGGCGGTGCATTCTCGAGTTGCGGCGGGTACCCCGGCCCGTCTCCCCCGTTAGCCCAGCGGGGTCGCCATGCCTCCTTTCGAGCGGACAGGGGCCCGAGCAGCCTCGGGATTCGCCAGGAGGCGCTGCAGCGCCCTGGGTCCGCGTCAGGCATGGAGCTAGGACCCTCGGGGTCCCCGGAGGGGGGGAGGGGACAGGTATAACTGGCACCTGTGGGGTGGCCTCCAGGGAGTCGAGGGGACTCAGCCTTTCTCTCCGGTCACAGCCAAGGGCAATCGGGCTTCCCCTCGAATGCAGGGGCGAAGGTCGTGCTTTTCCGCGCGGCGCAGGGGGAAGCGGGGGTGGCCTCTCTGAATCGGGGGCGTGGCGCCTCGGGGAGCTCTCTTGTTGCCTCTGAGAAGTCCAGGCCTCCTTTGACATCGCCAGGGGCTGCTGGGCTTCCCCTCGCCTCACGTCCAGGGAACTGGACTCGCTTGCCGATGGGGGTTCCTCGGGGACCTTTGGTCTTGCGGCCGGAACTGGCCCCTTGGGGCCTCTTCTCGAACCTCAGGAGAGGCGAGAGTCCCGCTCTGGAGGTGCGAGGGAATGTAGGGATTGCGATGGCATTCAGGAAGGGGATTGGACCCCCCTTTCGAGAGGAGGGGCCGACGGCGACGGGGGGGCCCCTCGCGAGCGGCCTCTGGAGACTCAGGGTTCCGCTCGCCTGTGGACACGGGTATCCCAGGGGGAACCTCTGGGGGCGCCTAGAGGGAGTCCAGCCTCCGTTGCAGCGCCAGAGAGAAGGCAGGACGGCTCTCGCGTCGCTGCAGATCCCAAGGGCCCCGTCTCGCAAGGAGGGGGGCCCGGGGGACGCCCTCGCGGTGTGGCGGGAAGCCCCCGCTTTCTTGGCAGGTTGGCCCGGGGATCTCGGGGGACACCTGGAGTCGCCCGCAAGGAGTCAAGCCCCGTTCGGAGCCGGAACAGGTGCCGGGGCATGCTCTCCATGCCCTGCAAGGGAAAAGCGCCTCCTCCCTCTATGGGCGTGGCCTCACGGGGGTGTTCTCGACTTGCGGCGGTGCATTCTCGAGTTGCGGCGGGTACCCCGGCCCGTCTCCCCCCGTTAGCCCAGCGGGGTCGCCATGCCTCCTTTCGAGCGGACAGGGGCCCGAGCAGCCTCGGGATTCGCCAGGAGGCGCTGCAGCGCCCTGGGTCCGCGTCAGGCATGGAGCTAGGACCCTCGGGGGTCCCCGGAGGGGGGGAGGGGACAGGTATAACTGGCACCTGTGGGGTGGCCTCCAGGGAGTCGAGGGGACTCAGCCTTTCTCTCCCGGTCACAGCCAAGGGCAATCGGGCTTCCCCTCGAATGCAGGGGCGAAGGTCGTGCTTTTCCGCGCGGCGCAGGGGGAAGCGGGGGTGGCCTCTCTGAATCGGGGGCGTGGCGCCTCGGGGAGCCTCTCTTGTTGCCTCTGAGAAGTCCAGGCCTCCTTTGACATCGCCAGGGGCTGCTGGGCTTCCCCTCGCCTCACGTCCAGGGAACTGGACTCGCTTGCCGATGGGGGTTCCTCGGGGACCTTTGGTCTTGCGGCCGGAACTGGCCCCTTGGGGCCTCTTCTCGAACCTCAGGAGAGGCGAGAGTCCCGCTCTGGAGGTGCGAGGGAATGTAGGGATTGCGATGGCATTCAGGAAGGGGATTGGACCCCCCTTTCGAGAGGAGGGGCCGACGGCGACGGGGGGCCCCTCGCGAGCGGCCTCTGGAGACTCAGGGTTCCGCTCGCCTGTGGACACGGGTATCCCAGGGAACCTCTGGGGGCGCCTAGAGGGAGTCCAGCCTCCGTTGCAGCGCCAGAGAGAAGGCAGGACGGCTCTCGCGTCGCTGCAGATCCCAAGGGCCCCGTCTCGCAAGGAGGGGGGCCCGGGGGACGCCCTCGCGGTGTGGCGGGAAGCCCCGCTTTCTTGGCAGGTTGGCCCGGGGATCTCGGGGGACACCTGGAGTCGCCCGCAAGGAGTCAAGCCCCGTTCGGAGCCGGAACAGGTGCCGGGGCATGCTCTCCATGCCCTGCAAGGGAAAAGCGCCTCCTCCCTCTATGGGCGTGGCCTCACGGGGGTGTTCTCGACTTGCGGCGGTGCATTCTCGAGTTGCGGCGGGTACCCCCGGCCCGTCTCCCCGTTAGCCCAGCGGGGTCGCCATGCCTCCTTTCGAGCGGACAGGGGCCCGAGCAGCCTCGGGATTCGCCAGGAGGCGCTGCAGCAGCGCCCTGGGTCCGCGTCAGGCATGGAGCTAGGACCCTCGGGGGTCCCCGGAGGGGGGGAGGGGACAGGTATAACTGGCACCTGTGGGGTGGCCTCCAGGGAGTCGAGGGGACTCAGCCTTTCTCTCCGGTCACAGCCAAGGGCAATCGGGCTTCCCCTCGAATGCAGGGGCGAAGGTCGTGCTTTTCCGCGCGGCGCAGGGGGAAGCGGGGGTGGCCTCTCTGAATCGGGGGCGTGGCGCCTCGGGGAGCCTCTCTTGTTGCCTCTGAGAAGTCCAGGCCTCCTTTGACATCGCCAGGGGCTGCTGGGCTTCCCCTCGCCTCACGTCCAGGGAACTGGACTCGCTTGCCGATGGGGGTTCCTCGGGGACCTTTGGTCTTGCGGCCGGAACTGGCCCCTTGGGGCCTCTTCTCGAACCTCAGGAGAGGCGAGAGTCCCGCTCTGGAGGTGCGAGGGAATGTAGGGATTGCGATGGCATTCAGGAAGGGGATTGGACCCCCCTTTCGAGAGGAGGGGCCGACGGCGACGGGGGGCCCCTCGCGAGCGGCCTCTGGAGACTCAGGGTTCCGCTCGCCTGTGGACACGGGTATCCCAGGGAACCTCTGGGGGCGCCTAGAGGGAGTCCAGCCTCCGTTGCAGCGCCAGAGAGAAGGCAGGACGGCTCTCGCGTCGCTGCAGATCCCAAGGGCCCCGTCTCGCAAGGAGGGGGGCCCGGGGGACGCCCTCGCGGTGTGGCGGGAAGCCCCGCTTTCTTGGCAGGTTGGCCCGGGGATCTCGGGGGACACCTGGAGTCGCCCGCAAGGAGTCAAGCCCCGTTCGGAGCCGGAACAGGTGCCGGGGCATGCTCTCCATGCCCTGCAAGGGAAAAGCGCCTCCTCCCTCTATGGGCGTGGCCTCACGGGGGTGTTCTCGACTTGCGGCGGTGCATTCTCGAGTTGCGGCGGGTACCCCGGCCCGTCTCCCCCGTTAGCCCAGCGGGGTCGCCATGCCTCCTTTCGAGCGGACAGGGGCCCGAGCAGCCTCGGGATTCGCCAGGAGGCGCTGCAGCGCCCTGGGTCCGCGTCAGGCATGGAGCTAGGACCCTCGGGGGTCCCCGGAGGGGGGGAGGGGACAGGTATAACTGGCACCTGTGGGGTGGCCTCCAGGGAGTCGAGGGGACTCAGCCTTTCTCTCCGGTCACAGCCAAGGGCAATCGGGCTTCCCCTCGAATGCAGGGGCGAAGGTCGTGCTTTTCCGCGCGCGGCGCAGGGGGAAGCGGGGGTGGCCTCTCTGAATCGGGGGCGTGGCGCCTCGGGGAGCCTCTCTTGTTGCCTCTGAGAAGTCCAGGCCTCCTTTGACATCGCCAGGGGCTGCTGGGCTTCCCCTCGCCTCACGTCCAGGGAACTGGACTCGCTTGCCGATGGGGGTTCCTCGGGGACCTTTGGTCTTGCGGCCGGAACTGGCCCCTTGGGGCCTCTTCTCGAACCTCAGGAGAGGCGAGAGTCCCGCTCTGGAGGTGCGAGGGAATGTAGGGATTGCGATGGCATTCAGGAAGGGGATTGGACCCCCCTTTCGAGAGGAGGGGCCGACGGCGACGGGGGGCCCCTCGCGAGCGGCCTCTGGAGACTCAGGGTTCCGCTCGCCTGTGGACACGGGTATCCCAGGGAACCTCTGGGGGCGCCTAGAGGGAGTCCAGCCTCCGTTGCAGCGCCAGAGAGAAGGCAGGACGGCTCTCGAGTCGCTGCAGATCCCAAGGGCCCCGTCTCGCAAGGAGGGGGGCCCGGGGGACGCCCTCGCTGTGTGGCGGGAAGCCCCGCTTTCTTGGCAGGTTGGCCCGGGGATCTCGGGGGACACCTGGAGTCGCCCGCAAGGAGTCAAGCCCCGTTCGGAGCCGGAACAGGTGCCGGGGCATGCTCTCCATGCCCTGCAAGGGAAAAGCGCCTCCTCCCTCTATGGGCGTGGCCTCACGGGGGTGTTCTCGACTTGCGGCGGTGCATTCTCGAGTTGCGGCGGTACCCCCGGCCCGTCTCCCCCCGTTAGCCCAGCGGGGTCGCCATGCCTCCTTTCGAGCGGACAGGGGCCCGAGCAGCCTCGGGATTCGCCAGGAGGCGCTGCAGCGCCCTGGGTCCGCGTCAGGCATGGAGCTAGGACCCTCGGGGGTCCCCGGAGGGGGGGAGGGGACAGGTAAAACTGGCACCTGTGGGGTGGCCTCCAGGGAGTCGAGGGGACTCAGCCTTTCTCTCCGGTCACAGCCAAGGGCAATCGGGCTTCCCCTCGAATGCAGGGGCGAAGGTCGTGCTTTTTTCCGCGCGGCGCAGGGGGAAGCGGGGGTGGCCTCTCTGAATCGGGGGCGTGGCGCCTCGGGGAGCCTCTCTTGTTGCCTCTGAGAAGTCCAGGCCTCCTTTGACATCGCCAGGGGCTGCTGGGCTTCCCCTCGCCTCACGTCCAGGGAACTGGACTCGCTTGCCGATGGGGGTTCCTCGGGGACCTTTGGTCTTGCGGCCGGAACTGGCCCCTTGGGGCCTCTTCTCGAACCTCAGGAGAGGCGAGAGTCCCGCTCTGGAGGTGCGAGGGAATGTAGGGATTGCGATGGCATTCAGGAAGGGGATTGGACCCCCCTTTCGAGAGGAGGGGCCGACGGCGACGGGGGGCCCCTCGCGAGCGGCCCTTGGAGACTCAGGGTTCCGCTCGCCTGTGGACACGGGTATCCCAGGGAACCTCTGGGGGCGCCTAGAGGGAGTCCAGCCTCCGTTGCAGCGCCAGAGAGAAGGCAGGACGGCTCTCGCGTCGCTGCAGATCCCAAGGGCCCCGTCTCGCAAGGAGGGGGGCCCGGGGGACGCCCTCGCGGTGTGGCGGGAAGCCCCGCTTTCTTGGCAGGTTGGCCCGGGGATCTCGGGGGACACCTGGAGTCGCCCGCAAGGAGTCAAGCCCCGTTCGGAGCCGGAACAGGTGCCGGGGCATGCTCTCCATGCCCTGCAAGGGAAAAGCGCCTCCTCCCTCTATGGGCGTGGCCTCACGGGGGTGTTCTCGACTTGCGGCGGTGCATTCTCGAGTTGCGGCGGGTACCCCGGCCCGTCTCCCCCCCCCCGTTAGCCCAGCGGGGTCGCCATGCCTCCTTTCGAGCGGACAGGGGCCCGAGCAGCCTCGGGATTCGCCAGGAGGCGCTGCAGCGCCCTGGGTCCGCGTCAGGCATGGAGCTAGGACCCTCGGGGGTCCCCGGAGGGGGGGAGGGGACAGGTATAACTGGCACCTGTGGGGTGGCCTCCAGGGAGTCGAGGGGACTCAGCCTTTCTCTCTCCGGTCACAGCCAAGGGCAATCGGGCTTCCCCTCGAATGCAGGGGCGAAGGTCGTGCTTTTCCGCGCGGCGCAGGGGGGGAAGCGGGGGTGGCCTCTCTGAATCGGGGGCGTGGCGCCTCGGGGAGCCTCTCTTGTTGCCTCTGAGAAGTCCAGGCCTCCTTTGACATCGCCAGGGGCTGCTGGGCTTCCCCTCGCCTCACGTCCAGGGAACTGGACTCGCTTGCCGATGGGGGTTCCTCGGGGACCTTTGGTCTTGCGGCCGGAACTGGCCCCTTGGGGCCTCTTCTCGAACCTCAGGAGAGGCGAGAGTCCCGCTCTGGAGGTGCGAGGGAATGTAGGGATTGCGATGGCATTCAGGAAGGGGATTGGACCCCCCTTTCGAGAGGAGGGGCCGACGGCGACGGGGGGCCCTCGCGAGCGGCCTCTGGAGACTCAGGGTTCCGCTCGCCTGTGGACACGGGTATCCCAGGGAACCTCTGGGGGCGCCTAGAGGGAGTCCAGCCTCCGTTGCAGCGCCAGAGAGAAGGCAGGACGGCTCTCGCGTCGCTGCAGATCCCAAGGGCCCCGTCTCGCAAGGAGGGGGGCCCGGGGGACGCCCTCGCGGTGTGGCGGGAAGCCCCGCTTTCTTGGCAGGTTGGCCCGGGGATCTCGGGGGACACCTGGAGTCGCCCGCAAGGAGTCAAGCCCCGTTCGGAGCCGGAACAGGTGCCGGGGCATGCTCTCCATGCCCTGCAAGGGAAAAGCGCCTCCTCCCTCTATGGGCGTGGCCTCACGGGGGTGTTCTCGACTTGCGGCGGTGCATTCTCGAGTTGCGGCGGGTACCCCGGCCCGTCTCCCCCGTTAGCCCAGCGGGGTCGCCATGCCTCCTTTCGAGCGGACAGGGGCCCGAGCAGCCTCGGGATTCGCCAGGAGGCGCTGCAGCGCCCTGGGTCCGCGTCAGGCATGGAGCTAGGACCCTCGGGGGTCCCCGGAGGGGGGGAGGGGACAGGTATAACTGGCACCTGTGGGGTGGGCCTCCAGGGAGTCGAGGGGACTCAGCCTTTCTCTCCGGTCACAGCCAAGGGCAATCGGGCTTCCCCTCGAATGCAGGGGCGAAGGTCGTGCTTTTCCGCGCGGCGCAGGGGGAAGCGGGGGTGGCCTCTCTGAATCGGGGGCGTGGCGCCTCGGGGAGCCTCTCTTGTTGCCTCTGAGAAGTCCAGGCCTCCTTTGACACATCGCCAGGGGCTGCTGGGCTTCCCCTCGCCTCACGTCCAGGGAACTGGACTCGCTTGCCGATGGGGGTTCCTCGGGGACCTTTGGTCTTGCGGCCGGAACTGGCCCCTTGGGGCCTCTTCTCGAACCTCAGGAGAGGCGAGAGTCCCGCTCTGGAGGTGCGAGGGAATGTAGGGATTGCGATGGCATTCAGGAAGGGGATTGGACCCCCCTTTCGAGAGGAGGGGCCGACGGCGACGGGGGGCCCCTCGCGAGCGGCCTCTGGAGACTCAGGGTTCCGCTCGCCTGTGGACACGGGTATCCCAGGGAACCTCTGGGGGCGCCTAGAGGGAGTCCAGCCTCCGTTGCAGCGCCAGAGAGAAGGCAGGACGGCTCTCGCGTCGCTGCAGATCCCAAGGGCCCCGTCTCGCAAGGAGGGGGGCCCGGGGGACGCCCTCGCGGTGTGGCGGGAAGCCCCGCTTTCTTGGCAGGTTGGCCCGGGGATCTCGGGGGACACCTGGAGTCGCCCGCAAGGAGTCAAGCCCCGTTCGGAGCCGGAACAGGTGCCGGGGCATGCTCTCCATGCCCTGCAAGGGAAAAGCGCCTCCTCCCTCTATGGGCGTGGCCTCACGGGGGTGTTCTCTCGACTTGCGGCGGTGCATTCTCGAGTTGCGGCGGGTACCCCGGCCCGTCTCCCCCGTTAGCCCAGCGGGGTCGCCATGCCTCCTTTCGAGCGGACAGGGGCCCGAGCAGCCTCGGGATTCGCCAGGAGGCGCTGCAGCGCCCTGGGTCCGCGTCAGGCATGGAGCTAGGACCCTCGGGGGTCCCCGGAGGGGGGGAGGGGACAGGTATAACTGGCACCTGTGGGGTGGCCTCCAGGGAGTCGAGGGGACTCAGCCTTTCTCTCCGGTCACAGCCAAGGGCAATCGGGCTTCCCCTCGAATGCAGGGGCGAAGGTCGTGCTTTTCCGCGCGGCGCAGGGGGAAGCGGGGGTGGCCTCTCTGAATCGGGGGCGTGGCGCCTCGGGGAGCCTCTCTTGTTGCCTCTGAGAAGTCCAGGCCTCCTTTGACATCGCCAGGGGCTGCTGGGCTTCCCCTCGCCTCACGTCCAGGGAACTGGACTCGCTTGCCGATGGGGGTTCCTCGGGGACCTTTGGTCTTGCGGCCGGAACTGGCCCCTTGGGGCCTCTTCTCGAACCTCAGGAGAGGCGAGAGTCCCGCTCTGGAGGTGCGAGGGAATGTAGGGATTGCGATGGCATTCAGGAAGGGGATTGGACCCCCCTTTCGAGAGGAGGGGCCGACGGCGACGGGGGGCCCCTCGCGAGCGGCCTCTGGAGACTCAGGGTTCCGCTCGCCTGTGGACACGGGTATCCCAGGGAACCTCTGGGGGCGCCTAGAGGGAGTCCAGCCTCCGTTGCAGCGCCAGAGAGAAGGCAGGACGGCTCTCGCGTCGCTGCAGATCCCAAGGGCCCCGTCTCGCAAGGAGGGGGGGCCCGGGGACGCCCTCGCGGTGTGGCGGGAAGCCCCGCTTTCTTGGCAGGTTGGCCCGGGGATCTCGGGGGACACCTGGAGTCGCCCGCAAGGAGTCAAGCCCCGTTCGGAGCCGGAACAGGTGCCGGGGCATGCTCTCCATGCCCTGCAAGGGAAAAGCGCCTCCTCCCTCTATGGGCGTGGCCTCACGGGGGTGTTCTCGACTTGCGGCGGTGCATTCTCGAGTTGCGGCGGGTACCCCGGCCCGTCTCCCCCGTTAGCCCAGCGGGGTCGCCATGCCTCCTTTCGAGCGGACAGGGGCCCGAGCAGCCTCGGGATTCGCCAGGAGGCGCTGCAGCGCCCTGGGTCCGCGTCAGGCATGGAGCTAGGACCCTCGGGGGTCCCCGGAGGGGGGGGGAGGGGACAGGTATAACTGGCACCTGTGGGGTGGCCTCCAGGGAGTCGAGGGGACTCAGCCTTTCTCTCCGGTCACAGCCAAGGGCAATCGGGCTTCCCCTCGAATGCAGGGGCGAAGGTCGTGCTTTTCCCGCGCGGCGCAGGGGGAAGCGGGGGTGGCCTCTCTGAATCGGGGGCGTGGCGCCTCGGGGAGCCTCTCTTGTTGCCTCTGAGAAGTCCAGGCCTCCTTTGACATCGCCAGGGGCTGCTGGGCTTCCCCCTCGCCTCACGTCCAGGGAACTGGACTCGCTTGCCGATGGGGGTTCCTCGGGGACCTTTGGTCTTGCGGCCGGAACTGGCCCCTTGGGGCCTCTTCTCGAACCTCAGGAGAGGCGAGAGTCCCGCTCTGGAGGTGCGAGGGAATGTAGGGATTGCGATGGCATTCAGGAAGGGGATTGGACCCCCCTTTCGAGAGGAGGGGGCCGACGGCGACGGGGGGCCCCTCGCGAGCGGCCTCTGGAGACTCAGGGTTCCGCTCGCCTGTGGACACGGGTATCCCAGGGAACCTCTGGGGGCGCCTAGAGGGAGTCCAGCCTCCGTTGCAGCGCCAGAGAGAAGGCAGGACGGCTCTCGCGTCGCTGCAGATCCCAAGGGCCCCGTCTCGCAAGGAGGGGGGCCCGGGGGACGCCCTCGCGGTGTGGCGGGAAGCCCCGCTTTCTTGGCAGGTTGGCCCGGGGATCTCGGGGGACACCTGGAGTCGCCCGCAAGGAGTCAAGCCCCGTTCGGAGCCGGAACAGGTGCCGGGGCATGCTCTCCATGCCCTGCAAGGGAAAAGCGCCTCCTCCCTCTATGGGCGTGGCCTCACGGGGGTGTTCTCGACTTGCGGCGGTGCATTCTCGAGTTGCGGCGGGTACCCCGGCCCCCGTCTCCCCCGTTAGCCCAGCGGGGTCGCCATGCCTCCTTTCGAGCGGAGGGGCCCGAGCAGCCTCGGGATTCGCCAGGAGGCGCTGCAGCGCCCTGGGTCCGCGTCAGGCATGGAGCTAGGACCCTCGGGGGTCCCCGGAGGGGGGGAGGGGACAGGTATAACTGGCACCTGTGGGGTGGCCTCCAGGGAGTCGAGGGGACTCAGCCTTTCTCTCCGGTCACAGCCAAGGGCAATCGGGCTTCCCCTCGAATGCAGGGGCGAAGGTCGTGCTTTTCCGCGCGGCGCAGGGGGAAGCGGGGGTGGCCTCTCTGAATCGGGGGCGTGGCGCCTCGGGGAGCCTCTCTTGTTGCCTCTGAGAAGTCCAGGCCTCCTTTGACATCGCCAGGGGCTGCTGGGCTTCCCCTCGCCTCACGTCCAGGGAACTGGACTCGCTTGCCGATGGGGGTTCCTCGGGGACCTTTGGTCTTGCGGCCGGAACTGGCCCCTTGGGGCCTCTTCTCGAACCTCAGGAGAGGCGAGAGTCCCGCTCTGGAGGTGCGAGGGAATGTAGGGATTGCGATGGCATTCAGGAAGGGGATTGGACCCCCCTTTCGAGAGGAGGGGCCGACGGCGACGGGGGGCCCCTCGCGAGCGGCCTCTGGAGACTCAGGGTTCCGCTCGCCTGTGGACACGGGTATCCCAGGGAACCTCTGGGGGCGCCTAGAGGGAGTCCAGCCTCCGTTGCAGCGCCAGAGAGAAGGCAGGACGGCTCTCGAGTCGCTGCAGATCCCAAGGGCCCCGTCTCGCAAGGAGGGGGGCCCGGGGGACGCCCTCGCGGTGTGGCGGGAAGCCCCGCTTTCTTGGCAGGTTGGCCCGGGGATCTCGGGGGACACCTGGAGTCGCCCGCAAGGAGTCAAGCCCCGTTCGGAGCCGGAACAGGTGCCGGGGCATGCTCTCCATGCCCTGCAAGGGAAAAGCGCCTCCTCCCTCTATGGGCGTGGCCTCACGGGGGTGTTCTCGACTTGCGGCGGTGCATTCTCGAGTTGCGGCGGGTACCCCGGGCCCGTCTCCCCCGTTAGCCCAGCGGGGTCGCCATGCCTCCTTTCGAGCGGACAGGGGCCCGAGCAGCCTCGGGATTCGCCAGGAGGCGCTGCAGCGCCCTGGGTCCGCGTCAGGCATGGAGCTAGGACCCTCGGGGGTCCCCGGAGGGGGGGAGGGGACAGGTATAACTGGCACCTGTGGGGTGGCCTCCAGGGAGTCGAGGGGACTCAGCCTTTCTCTCCGGTCACAGCCAAGGGCAATCGGGCTTCCCCTCGAATGCAGGGGCGAAGGTCGTGCTTTTCCGCGCGGCGCAGGGGGAAGCGGGGGTGGCCTCTCTGAATCGGGGGCGTGGCGCCTCGGGGAGCCTCTCTTGTTGCCTCTGAGAAGTCCAGGCCTCCTTTGACATCGCCAGGGGCTGCTGGGCTTCCCCTCGCCTCACGTCCAGGGAACTGGACTCGCTTGCCGATGGGGGTTCCTCGGGGACCTTTGGTCTTGCGGCCGGAACTGGCCCCTTGGGGCCTCTTCTCGAACCTCAGGAGAGGCGAGAGTCCCGCTCTGGAGGTGCGAGGGAATGTAGGGATTGCGATGGCATTCAGGAAGGGGATTGGACCCCCCTTTCGAGAGGAGGGGGCCGACGGCGACGGGGGGCCCCTCGCGAGCGGCCTCTGGAGACTCAGGGTTCCGCTCGCCTGTGGACACGGGTATCCCAGGGAACCTCTGGGGGCGCCTAGAGGGAGTCCAGCCTCCGTTGCAGCGCCAGAGAGAAGGCAGGACGGCTCTCGCGTCGCTGCAGATCCCAAGGGCCCCGTCTCGCAAGGAGGGGGGCCCGGGGGACGCCCTCGCGGTGTGGCGGGAAGCCCCGCTTTCTTGGCAGGTTGGCCCGGGGATCTCGGGGGACACCTGGAGTCGCCCGCAAGGAGTCAAGCCCCGTTCGGAGCCGGAACAGGTGCCGGGGCATGCTCTCCATGCCCTGCAAGGGAAAAGCGCCTCCTCCCTCTATGGGCGTGGCCTCACGGGGGTGTTCTCGACTTGCGGCGGTGCATTCTCGAGTTGCGGCGGGTACCCCGGCCCGTCTCCCCCGTTAGCCCAGCGGGGTCGCCCATGCCTCCTTTCGAGCGGACAGGGGCCCGAGCAGCCTCGGGATTCGCCAGGAGGCGCTGCAGCGCCCTGGGTCCGCGTCAGGCATGGAGCTAGGACCCTCGGGGGTCCCCGGAGGGGGGGAGGGGACAGGTATAACTGGCACCTGTGGGGTGGCCTCCAGGGAGTCGAGGGGACTCTCAGCCTTTCTCTCCGGTCACAGCCAAGGGGGCGCCTCGGGGAGCCTCTCTTGTTGCCTCTCTGAGAAGTCCAGGCTCCTTTGACATCGCCAGGGGGTAGGGGCTGCTGGGCTTCCCCTCGCCTCACGTCCAGGGAACTGGACTACTCGCTTGCCGATGGGGGTTCCTTCGGGGACCTTTGGTCTTGCGGCCGGAAACTGGCCCCTTGGGGCCTCTTCTCGAACTCTCAGGAGAGGCGAGAGTCCCTTCCCGCCGTCTGGAGGTGCGAGGGAATGTAGGGGTGATTGCGATGGTCATTCAGGATGGGGATTGGACCCCCCTTTCGAGAGGAGGGGCCGACGGCGACGGGGGGCTCCTCTCGCGAGCGGCCTCTGGAGACTCAGGGTTTCCGCTCGCCTGTGGACACGGGTATCCCAGGGAACCCTCTGGGGGCGCCTAGAGGGAGTCCAGCCTCCGTTGCAGCGCCACAGAGAGAAGGCAGGACGGCTCTCGCGTCGCTGCAGATCCCAAGGGCCCCGTCTCGCAAGGAGGGGGGGCCCGGGGGACGCGCCCTCGCTCGGTGTGTGGCGGGAAGCCCCGCTTTTTCTGGCAGGTTGGCCCGGGGATCTCGGGGGACACCTGGAGTCGCCCGCGCAAGGAGTCAAGCCCCGTTCGGAGCGGAACAGGTGCCGGGGCATGCTCTCCATGCCCTGCAAGGGAAAAGCGCCTCCTCCCTCTATGGGCGTGGCCTCACGGGGGGTGTTCTCTCGACTTGCGGCGGTGCATTCTCGAGTTGCGGCGGGTACCCGGGCCCGTCTCCCCCGTTAGCCCAGCGGGGGTCGCCATGCCTCCTTTCGAGCGGGACAGGGAGGGGGGTCCAGGGGCCCCGAGCAGCCTCTCGGATTCGCCAGGAGGCGCTGGACCCTGCAGCGCCCTGGGTGTCCGCGTCAGGCATGGAGAGCTAGGGACCCTCGGGGGGTCCCCGGATCAGGGGGGTGGGGCCTGAGTGGGGACAGGTATAACTGGCACCTGTGGGGTGGCCTCCAGGGTTAGTCGAGGGGGGACTCAGGCCTTTTCTCTCCGGTCACAGCCAAGGGCAAATCGGGCTTCCCCTCGCACTTCCCCTCGAATTGCAGGGGGCGAATGGCGTCGTGCTTTTTCGCGCGGCGGAGCGCGCAGGGGGAAGCGGGGGTGGCCTCTCTGAATCGGGGGGGTCGAGGCGCCTCGGGGAGCCTCTCTTGTTGTTGCCTCTGAGAGAGAAGTCCAGGCCTCCTTTGACATCGCCAGGGGCTGCTGGGCTTCCCCCCCCGCGCCTCACGTCCAGGGAACTGGACTCGCTTGCCGATGGGGGTTCCTCGGGGACCTTTGGTCTTGCGGCCGGAACTGGCCCCTTGGGGCCTCTTCTCGAACCTCAGGAAGAGGCGAGAGTCCCGCTCTGGAGGTGCGAGGGAATGTAGGGATTGCGATGGCATTTCAGGAAGGGGATTGGGACCCCCCTTTCGAGAGGAGGGGGCCGACGACGGCGACGGGGGGGCCCCTCGCGAGCGCGGGCCTCTGGAGACTCAGGGTTCCGCTCGCCTGTGGACACGGGGTACCTCCCAGGGAACCTCTGGGTGCGCCTAGAGGGAGTCCAGCGCCTCCGTTGCAGCGCCAGAGAGAAGGCAGGACGGCTCTCGCGATCGCTGCAGTTTCCCAAGGGCCCCGTCTCGCAAGGAGGGTGAGCCCTTGGTTGGGTTCTGACGCCCTCGCGGTTCTAGTTTTTGTGGCTGGGGGAACGCCCCGCTTTTCTTGGCAGTGTTTGGCTCCGGGGATCCTCGGGGGGGATCACCTGGAGTCGCCCGCAAGGAGTCAAGCTCT
>JAGTYA010000358.1:0-28791 GCA_024291935.2 Okapia johnstoni | reverse complement strand
CTACCTTTTTTGACTCTAAGGAAGGACCCTGCAAGGCTGCATCTGGCTGAAAATCACAAGGGGCTGGGAAGTGATACCTGGAAAGTCAGTGAAAGAGGCCACAGTGCCTAGGCTCCAAAGCCCAGGTAAGGCTTCGACAGTGCCCTGGAACGTGAAGGCACCCTCCACAGCGCTTTTTCCCCATGTCTGCTCTGTAGCAGAGAGCTCTGGAGACTAGGTCTGTTCTGACTGGGAAACTGAGGCCCTGGGAGCAGAGCCATTGTTCTGGCGTCTTCACAGCCAAACACCTCTTGCACCAGGGAAGACTGAATAAGCAGTCCCTTGGGCTACCTTTTTTGACTCTAAGGAAGAGACCCTGCAAGGCTGCATCTGGCTGAAAATCACAAGGGGCTGGGAAGTGATACCTGGAAAGTCAGTGAAAGAGGCCACAGTGCCTAGGCTCCAAAGCCCAGGTAAGGCTTCGACAGTGCCCTGGAACGTGAAGGAACCCTCCACAGCGCTTTTTCCCCATGTCTGCTCTGTAGCAGAGAGCTCTGGAGACTAGGTCTGTTCTGACTGGGAAACTGAGGCCCTGGGAGCAGAGCCATTGTTCTGGCGTCTTCACAGCCAAACACCTCTTGCACCAGGGAAGACTGAATAAGCAGTCCCTTGGGCTACCTTTTTTGACTCTAAGGAAGAGACCCTGCAAGGCTGCATCTGGCTGAAAATCACAAGGGGCTGGGAAGTGATACCTGGAAAGTCAGTGAAAGAGGCCACAGTGCCTAGGCTCCAAAGCCCAGGTAAGGCTTCCCAAGTGCAGGGAACCTGAAGGAACCCTCCACAGCGCTATTTCCCCATGTCTGCTCTGTAGCAGAGAGCTCTGGAGACTAGGTCTGTTCTGACTGGGAAACTGAGGCCCTGGGAGCAGAGCCATTGTTCTGGCGTCTTCACAGCCAAACACCTCTTGCACCAGGGAAGACTGAATAAGCAGTCCCTTGGGCTACCTTTTTTGACTCTAAGGAAGAGACCCTGCAAGGCTGCATCTGGCTGAAAATCACAAGGGGCTGGGAAGTGATACCTGGAACGTTGAAAGTCAGTGTAAATGGCCACAGTGCCTAGGCCCCACCGCCGGGATTGGGCTTCCCCAAGCCGTGGAACCTCAAGGAACACTTCTCAGAGCTATTGCCCCATATGTGCTCGGTAGCAGAGAGCTCTGGAGACTAGGTCTGTTCTGACGGGGAAACTCAAGCCCTGGGAGCAGAACCATTCTTGTGGCTTCTTAACAGACAAACACCTCTTGTACCAGGGAAGCCTGAATAAGTACTCCCTTGGGCTACCTTTTATGACTCTAAGTAAGAGACCGTGCCAGGTTGCCTTTAGTTGCAAATCACAAGGTGCTGGAAAGTGCTACCTGGAAAGTCAGTGGAAGAGGCCACAGTGCCTAGGCCCCATCGCCCGGGTAGGGCTTCCCCAAGCCAGGGAACATCAAGGAACACTCCTCAGAGCTATTGCCCCGTGTGTGCTCTGTAGCAGAGAGCACTGGATATTACTAAGGCTGTTGTGACTGGGAAACTGAGGCCCTGGAAGCAGACCCATTGCTGTGGCTTCTTAACAGACAAACACTTCTTCCATCAGGTAAGCTTGAATAAACACTCCCTTGGGCTACCTTTTATGACTCTAAGGAAGAGACCCTGCCAGGCTGCTTTTGGCTGAAAATCACAAGTAGCTGGAAAGTGTTACCTGAAAATTCAGTGGAAAAACCACAGTGCCTAGGCCCCACCGCCCGGGTAGGGCTTCCCCAAGCCCGTGAACGTCAAGGCACCCTCCTCAGAGCTAATGCCCCATGTGTGCTCGGTAGCAGAGAGCTCTGGATACTAGGCCTGGTCTGACTAGGAAACTGAGGCCTGAAGGCAAACCCATTGTTGTCCCTTCATAACAGCAAACACCTGTTTCGCCAGGGAAGATTGGATAAGCACTCCCTTGGGCTACCTTTTATGACTCTAAGGAAGAGACCCTGCCAGGCTGCCTTTGGCTGAAAATCACAAGGGGCTGGACAGTGCTACCTGGAAAGTCAGTGGAAGAAGCCACAGTGCCTAGGCCCCACCGCCCGGGTAGGGCTTCCCCAAGCAAGGGAACCTCAAGGAACACTCCTCAGAGCTATTGCCCCGTGTGTGCTCTGTAGCAGAGAGCTCTGGAGATTACTAAGGCTGTTCTGACTGGGAAACTGAGGCCCTGGGAGCAGACCCATTGCTGTGGCTTCTTAACAGACAAACACTTCTTCCACCAGGGAAGCTTGAATAAACACTCCCTTGGGCTATCTTTTATGTCTCTAAGGAAGAGACCCTGCCAGGCTGCCTTTGGCTGAAAATCAGAAGTGACTGGAAAGTGCTACCTGGAAAGTCTGTGTGAAGAGGACACTGTGCCTAGGCCCCACCGCCCGGGTAGGGCTTCCCCAAGCCAGGGAACCTCAAGGAACACTCCTCAGAGCTATTGCCCCATATGTGCTCTGTAGCAGAGAGCTCTAGATACTAGGTCTGTTCTGACTGGGAAACTCAGGCCCTGGGAGCAGACCCATTAGTTTGGCTTCTTAACAGCCAAACACCTCTTGCACCACGGAAGCCTGAATTAGCACTCCCTTGGGCTACCTTTTATGACTCTAAGGAAGAGACCCTGCCAGGCTGTCTTTGGCTGAAAATCACAAGGGGCTGGAAAGTGCTACCTGGAAATTCAGTGGAAGAGGCCACAGTGCCTAGGGCCCACCGACCGGGTAGGGCTTCCCCAAGCCGGGGAACCTAAAGGAACACTCCTCAGAGCTATTGCCCCATGTGTCCTCTGTAGCAGAAAGCTCTGGAGACTACTAGGTCTGTTCTGACTGGGAAACTGAGACTCTGGGAGCAGACCCATTGTTGTGCTTTCTTAACACACAAACACCTCTTGCACCAGGGAAGCTTGAATAAGCACTCCCTTGGGTTACCTTTTATGACTCTAAGGAAGAGACCCTGCCAGGCTGCCTTTGGCTGAAAATCACAAGGGGCTGGAAAGTGCTACCTGGAAAGTCACTGGAAGAGATCACAGTGCCTAGGTGCCATCGCCGGGGTAGCGCTTCCCCAAGCCAGGGAACCTCAAGGAACACTCCTCAGAGCTATTGCCCCATGTGTGCTCTGTAGCAGAGGGCTCTGGAGGCTACTAGGTCTGTTTTGACTGGAAACCGAGGACCTCGGAACTGGCCCATGGCTGTGGCTTCTTAACAGACAAACACCTCTTGCACCAGGGAAGCTTGAATAAGCACTACCTTGGGCTACCTTTTATGACTCTAAGGAAGAGACCCTGCCAGGCTGCCTGTGGCTGAAAATCACAAGGTGTGGAATGTGCTACCTGAAAAGTCAGTGGAAGGGATCACAGTGCCTAGGCCCCACCGCCCGGTAGGGCTTCCCCAAGCCAGGGAATCTCACGGAACACTCCTCAGAGCAATTGCCCCATGTGTGCTCTGTAGCAGTGAGCTCTGGAGACTAGGTCTGTTCTGACTGGGAAACTCAGGCCCTGGGAGCAGACCCATTAGTTTGGCTTCTTACAGCCAAACACCTCTTGCACCACGGAAGCCTGAATTAGCACTCCCTTGGGCTACCTTTTATGACTCTAAGGAAGAGACCCTGCCAGGCTGTCTTTAGCTGAAAATCACAAGGGGCTGGAAAGTGCTACCTGGAAAGTCAGTGGAAGAGGCCACAGTGCCTAGGGCCCACCGACCGGGTAGGGCTTCCCCAAGCCGGGGAACCTAAAGGAACACTCCTCAGAGCTATTGCCCCATGTGTGCTCTGTAGCAGTGAGCTCTGGAGACTAGGTCTGGTCTGACTAGGAAACTGAGGCCTGGAGGCAAACCCATTGTTGTCCCTTCATAACAGCAAACACCTCTTTCGCCAGGGAAGATTGGATAAGCACTCCGGGAAACTGAGGCCCTGGGAGCAGACCCCCATTGTTGTGGCTTCTTAACAGACAAACACCTCTTGCACCAGGGAAGCTTGAATAAGCACTCCCTTGGGCTACCTTTTATGACTCTAAGAAGAGACCCTGCCAGGCTGCCTTTGGCTGAAAATCACAAGGGGCTGGAAAGTGCTACCTGGAAAGTCAGTGGAAGAGGCCACAGTGCCTAGGCCCCACCGCCCGGGTAGGGCTTCCCCAAGCCAGGGAACCTCAAGGAACACTCCTCAGAGCAATTGCTGCCTGTGTGCTCGATAGCAGAGAGCTCCGGAGACTAGGTCTGTTCTGACTCTAAAACTGAGGGCCTGGGGAGCAGACCCATTGTTGTGGCTTCTTAACAGACAAACAACTCTTGTACCAGGGAAACCTGAATAAGCACTCCCTTGGGCTACCTTTTATGATTCTAAGGAAGAGACACTGCCAGGCTGCAATTGGCTGAAAATCACAAGGGGCTGGAACGTGCTACCTGGAAAGTCAGTGGAACAGGCCACGGTGCCTAGGCCCCACCCCCTGGGTAGGCCTTCACGAAGCCAGGGAAGCTCAAGGAACACTCCTCAGAGCTATTGCCCCATGTGTGCTCTGTAGCAGAGAGCTCTGGAGACTACTAGGTCTGTTCTGACTGGGAAACTGATGTCCCGGGAACAGACCCATTGTTGTGGCTTCTTAACAGACAAACACCTCTTGCACCAGGGAAGCCTGAATAAGCACTCCTTTGGGTTACCTTTTGTGACTCTAAGGAAGAGACCCTGCCAGGCTGCCTTTGGCTGAAAATCACAAAGGGCTAGAAAGTGCTACCAGGAAGAGTCAGTGGAAGAGGCCACAGTGCCTAGGTCCCACCGCCCGGGTAGGGCTTCCCCAAGCCAGGGAACCTCAAGGAACACTCCTCAGAGCTATTGCCCCATGTGTGCTCTGTAGCAGAGAGCTCTGGAGACTAGGTTTGTTCTGACTCGGAAACTTAGGCCCTGGGAGCAGACGCAATGTTGTTTCTTCTTAACAGCCAAACACCTCTTGCACCAAGGAAGCCTGAATAAGCATTCCCTTGGGCTACCTTTAATGACCCTAAGGAAGAGATCTTGCCAGGCTGCCTTTGGCTGAAAATCACAAGGGGCTGGAAAGTGCTACCTGGAAAGGCAGTGGAAGACAACACAGTGCCTAGGCCCCACCGTCCGGGTAGGGCTTCCCCAAGACCGAGAACATCAAGGTACCCTCCTCAGAGCTAATGCCCCATGTGTGCTCTGTAGCAGAGAGCTCTGGAGACTACTAGGTCTGTTCTGACCTGGAAACTGAGGCCTGGAGGGCAAACCCATTGTTGTGCCTTCATAACAGCAAACAACTGTTTCGCCAGGGAAGATTGGATAAGCACTCCCTTGGGCTACCTTTTATGACTCTAAAGAAGAGACCCTGCCAGGCTGCCTTTGGCTGAAAATCACAAGGGGCTGGAAAGTGCTATGTGGAAAATCAGTGGAAGAGGGAAGAGGCCACAGTGCCTAGGCCGCACCACCCGGGTAGGGCTTCCCCAAGCCAGGGAACCTCAAGGAACACTCCTCAGAGCTACTGCCCCATGTGTGCTCTGTATCAGAGAGCTATGGAGACTAGGTCTGTTCTGACTGACTGAAAAACTGAGGCCCTGGGATTTGACCCATTGTTGTGGCTTCTTAACAGACAAACACCTGTTGCACCAGGGAAGCTTGAATAAGCAGTCCCTTGGGCTACCTTTTATGACTCTAAGGAAGAGACCCTGCCAGGCTGCCTTTGGCTGAAAATCACAAGGGGCTGGAAAGTGCTACGTTGAAAGAGTGTAAATGGCCACAGTGCCTAGGCCCCACCGCCGGGATTGGGCTTCCCCAAGCCGTGGAACCTCAAGGAACACTCCTCAGAGCTATTGCCCCATATGTGCTCGGTAGCAGAGAGAGTTCTGGAGACTAGGTCTGTTCTCACTGGGAAAACTGAGGCCCTGGGAGCAGACCCATTGTTGTGGCTTCTTAACAGACAAACACCTGTTGCACCAGGGAAGCATGAATAAGCATTCCCTTGGGCTTGGGCTTTTTTATGACTCTAAGGAAGTGACCGTGTCAGGCTGCCTTTGGCTGAAAATCACAAGGGGCTGGAAGTGCTACCTGGAAAGTCAGTGGAAGAGGCCACAGTGCCTAGGCGGCACCGCCCGGGTAGGGCTTGCCCAAGCCAGGGAACCTCAAGGAACACTCCTCAGAGCTATTGCCCCATGTGTGTGCTGTGTAGCTCTGAGAGCTCTGGAGACTAGGTCTGTTCTGACGGGGAAACTTAGGCCCTGGGAGCAGACCCATTGTTGTGGCTTTTTAACAGACAAAAACCTCTTGTACCAGGGAAGCCTGAATAAGGACTCCCTTGGGTTACCTTTTATGACTGTAAGAAAGAGACCCTGCCAGGCTGTCTTTGGCTGAAAATCACAAGGGGCTGGAAAGTACTACCTGGAAAGTCAGTGGAAGAGGCCACACAGTGCCTAGGCCCCACCGCCCAGATAGGGATTCCCCAAGCCAGGGAACCTCAAAAAAAACACTCCTCAGAGCTATTGCCCCATGTGTGCTCCATAGCAGAGAGCTCTGGAGACTTCTAGGTCTGTTCTGACTGGGAAACTGAGACCCTGGGAACAGACCCATTGTTGTGCCTTCTTAACAGACAAACACCTCTTGCACCAGGGAAGCTTGAATAAGCACTCCCTTGGGTTACCTTTTATGACTCTAAGGAAGAGACCCTGCCAGGCTGCCTTTGGCTGAAAATCACAAGGGGCTGGAAAGTGCTACCTGGAAAGTCAGTGGAAGAGATCACAGTGTCTAGGTGCCCCGCAGGGGGGTAGGGCTTCCCCAAGCCAGGGAACCTCAAGGAACACTCCTCAGAGCAATTGCCCCGTGTGTGCTCTGTAGCAGAGAGTTCTGGAGACTAGGTCTGTTCTGACTGACTGGGAAAACTGAGGCCCTGGGATCAGACCCATTCTTGTGGCTTCTTAAGAGACAAACACCTGTTGCACCAGGGAAGCTTGAATAAAAAAACACTCCCTTGGGCTACCTTTTATGACTTTAAGGAAGAGACACTGCCAGGCTGCATTTGGCTGAAAATCACAAGGTGCTGGAAAGTACTACCTGGAAAGTCAGTGGAAGAGGCCACAGTGCCTAGGCCCCACTGCCCGGGCAGGGCTTCCCCAAGCCAGGGAACCTCAAGGAACACTCCTCAGAGCTATTGCCCCATGTGTGCTCTGTAGCAGAGTGTTCTGGAGACTAGGTGTGTTCTGACTGTGAAAAACTGAGTCCCTGGGAGCAAACCCATTGTTGTTGTGGCTTCTTAACAGACAAACACCTCTTGCACCAGGGGAGCCTGAATAAGCACTGCCTTGGGCTACCTTTTATGACTCTAAGGAATAGAACCTGCCAGGCTGCCTTTGGCTGAAAATCAGAAGTGGCTGGAATGTGCTCCCTGGAAAGTCACTGGAAGAGGCCACAGTGCCTAGGCCCCTCCGCCCGGGTAGGGCTTCTCCAATCCAGGGAACCTCAAGGAACACTCCTCAGAGCTATTGCCCCATGTGTGCTCTGTAGCAGAGAGCTCTGGAGACTAGGTCTGTTCTCACTGGGAAACTGAGACCTGGGAGCAGACCCATTGTTGTGGCTACTTAACAGACAAACACCTCTTGCACCAGGGAAGCCTGAATAAGCACTACGTTGGGCTATCTTTTATTATTCTAAGGAAGAGACCTTGCCAGGCTCCATTTGGTTGAAAATCACAACGGGCTGGAAAGTGCTAGCTGGAAAGTCAGTGGTTGGGGCCATTTTGCCTAGGCCCCCCGCCCCGGTAGGGCTTCCCCAAGCCCGTGAACATCAAGGCACCCTCCTCAGAGCTAATGCCCCATGTGTGCTCTGTAGCAGAGAGCTCTGGAGATTACTAAGGCTGTTCTGACTGGGAAACTGAGGCCCTGGAAGCAGACCCATTGCTGTGGCTTCTTAACAGACAAACACTTCTTCCACCAGGGAAGCTTGAATAAGCACTCCCTTGGGTTACCTTTTATGACTCTAAGGAAGAGACCCTGCCAGGCTGCCTTTGGCTGAAAATCAGAAGTGGCTGGAAAGTTCTACCAGGAAAGTCAGTGGAAGAGAACACAGTGCCTAGGCCCCACCGCCTGGGTAGGGCTTCCCCAAGCCAGGGAACCTCAAGGAACACTCCTCAGAGTTATTGTCCCATATGTGCTCTGTAGCAGAGAGCTCTAGATACTAGGTCTGTTCTGACTGGGAATCTCAGGCCCTGGGAGCAGACCCATTATTGTGGCAGCGACCCATTGTTGTGGCTTCTTAACAGACAAACACCTCTTGCACCAGGGAAGCTTGAATAAGCACTCCCTTGGGCTACCTTTTATGACTCTAAGGAAGAGACCCTGCCAGGCTGCCTTTGGCTGAAAATCACAAGGGGCTGGAAAGTGCTACCTGGAAAGTCAGTGGAAGAGGCCACAGTGCCTAGGCCCCACCGCCCCCGGTAGGGCTTCCCCAAGCCAGGGAACCTCAAGGAACACTCCTCAGAGCTATTGCCCCATGTGTGCTCTGTAGCAGAGAGCTCTGGAGACTAGGTAGGTCTGTTCTGACTGGGAAACTGAGGCCCTGGGAGCAGACCCATTGTTGTGGCTTCTTAACAGACAAACACCTCTTGCACCAGGGAAGCTGAATAAGCACTCCCTTGGGCTACCTTTTATGACTCTAAGGAAGAGACCCTGCCAGGGCTGCCTTTGGCTGAAAATCACAAGGGGCTGGAAAGTGCTACCTGGAAAGTCAGTGGAAAGAGGCCACAGTGCCTAGGCCCCACCGCCCCCGGTAGGGCTTCCCCAAGCCAGGGAACCTCAAGGAACACTCCTCAGAGCTATTGCCCCATGTGTGCTCTGTAGCAGAGAGCTCTGGAGACTACTAGGTCTGTTCTGACTGGGAAACTGAGGCCCTGGGAGCAGACCCATTGTTGTGGCTTTCTTAACAGACAAACACCTCTTGCACCAGGGAAGCTTGAATAAGCACTCCCTTGGGCTACCTTTTATGACTCTAAGGAAGAGACCCTGCCAGGCTGCCTTTTTGCTGAAAATCACAAGGGGCTGGAAAGTGCTACCTGGAAAGTCAGTGGAAGAGGCCACAGTGCCTAGGCCCCACCGCCCCGGGTAGGGCTTCCCCAAGCCAGGGAACCTCAAGGAACACTCCTCAGAGCTATTGCCCCATGTGTGCTCTGTAGCAGAGAGCTCTGGAGACTAGGTCTGTTCTGACT
Organism: Okapia johnstoni; assembly: GCA_024291935.2. Lineage (NCBI taxonomy): Eukaryota > Metazoa > Chordata > Mammalia > Artiodactyla > Giraffidae > Okapia > Okapia johnstoni. Next base: position 19,575 of record JAGTYA010000358.1, on the reverse strand, counting down.
GGGAAAACTGAGGCCCTGGAAACAGACCCATTGGTTGTGGCTTCTTAACAGACAAAAACCTCTTGCACCAGGGAAGCTTGAATAAGCACTCCCTTGGGGCTACCTTTTATGACTCTAAGGAAGAGACCCTGCCAGGCTGCCTTTGGCTGAAAATCACAAGGGGCTGGAAAGTGCTACCTGGAAAGTCAGTGGAAGAGGCCACAGTGCCTAGGCCCCACCGCCCGGGTAGGGCTTCCCCAAGCCAGGGAACCTCAAGGAACACTCCTCAGAGCTATTGCCCCATGTGTGCTCTGTAGCAGAGAGCTCTGGAGACTACTAGGTCTGTTCTGACTGGGAAACTGAGGGCCTGGGAGCAGACCCATTGTTGTGTGCTTCTTAACAGACAAACACCTCTTGCACCAGGGAAGCTTGAATAAGCACTCCCTTGGGATACCTTTTATGACTCTAAGGAAGAGACCCTGCCAGGCTGCCTTTGGCTGAAAATCACAAGGGGCTGGAAAGTGCTACCTGGAAAGTCAGTGGAAGAGGCCACAGTGCCTAGGCCCCACCGCCCGGGTAGGGCTTCCCCAAGCCCTGGAACCTCAAGGAACACTCCTCCGAGCTATTGCCCCATGTGTGCTCTGTAGCAGAGAGCTCTGGATACTAGGTCTGTTTTGACTGGGAAACTGAGGCCCTGGGAGCAGACCCATTGTTGTGGCTTCTTAACAGCCAAGCACCTCTTGCACCAGGGAAGACTGAATAAGCGCTCCCTTCGGCTACCTTTTATGACTCTAAGGAAGAGACCCTGCCAGGCTGCCTTGGGCTGAAAATCACAAGGGGCTGGAAAGTGCTACCTGGAAAGGCAGTGGAAGAGGCCACAGTGCCTAGGCCCCACCGCCCGGGTAGGGCTTCCCCAGTGCCCTGGGAACCTAAAGGAACACTCCTCAGAGCTATTGCCCCATGTGTGCTCTGTAGCAGAGAGCTCTGGAGACTACTAGGTCTGTTCTGACTGGGAAACTGAGGCCCTGGGAGCAGACCCATTGTTGTGCTTTCTTAACAGCCAAACACCTCTTGCACCAGGGAAGCTTGAATAAGCACTCCCTTGGGTTACCTTTTATGACTCTAAGGAAGAGACCCTGCCAGGCTGCCTTTGGCTGAAAATCACAAGGGGCTGGAAAGTGCTACCTGGAAAGTCAGTGGAAGAGATCACAGTGCCTAGGCCCATCGCCCGGGTAGCGCTTCCCCAAGCCAGGGAACCTCAAGGAACACTCCTCAGAGCTATTGCCCCATGTGTGCTCTGTAGCAGAGAGCTCTGGAGCTACTAGGTCTGTTTTGACTGGGAAACCGAGGACCTCGGAACAGGCCCATGGCTGTGGCTTCTTAACAGATAAACACCTCTTGCACCAGGGAAGCTTGAATAAGCACTCCCTTGGGCTACCTTTTATGACTCTAAGGAAGAGACCCTGCCAGGCTGCCTGTGGCTGAAAATCACAAGGGGCTGGAAAGTGCTACCTGAAAAGTCAGTGGAAGGGATCACAGTGCCTAGGCCCCACCCCCAGTAGGGCTTCCCCAAGCCAGGGAATCTCACGGAACACTCCTCAGAGCTATTGCCCCATGTGTGCTCTGTAGTAGAGAGCTCTGGAGACTAGGTCTGTTCTGACTGGGAAACTGAGGCCCTGGAGCAGACCCATTGTTGTGGCTACTTAACAGACAAACACTCTTGCACCAGGGATGTCTGAATAAGCACTCCCTTGGGCTACCTTTTTTGCTCTAAGTAGACCCTGCAGGCTGCATCTGGCTGAAAATCACAAGGGGCTGGGAAGATACTGGAAAGTCAGTGAAAGAGGCCACAGTGCCTAGGCTCCAACCGCCCAGGTAAGGGCTTCCCCAGGCCCTGGGAGAGCAGAGCCCATGTGTGCTCTGTAGCAGAGAGCTCTGGAACTAGGTCTGTTCTGACTGGGAAACTGAGGGCCCTGGGAAGAGCCATTGTTCTAAGCAAACACCTCTTGGGGAAGACTGAATAAGCAGTCCCTTGGGCTACCTTTTTGACTCTAAGGAAGAGACCCTGCAAGGCTGCATCTGGCTGAAAATCACAAGGGGGCTGGGAAGTGATACCTGGAAAGTCAGTGAAAGAGAGGCCACAGTGCCTAGGCCCCAAAGCCCAGGTAGGGCTTCGACAAGCCCCTGAAACCTCAAGGCACCCTCCTCAGAGCTATTTTCCCCCATGTCTGCTCTGTAGCAGAGAGCTCTGGAGACTACTAGGTCTGTTCTGACTGGGAAAACTGAGGCCCTGGGAGCAGAGCCATTGTTCTGGCGTCTTCACAGCCAAACACCTCTTGCACCAGGGAAGACTGAATAAGCAGTCCCTTGGGCTACCTTTTTTGACTCTAAGGAAGAGACCCTGCAAGGCTGCATCTGGCTGAAAATCACAAGGGGCTGGGAAGTGATACCTGGAAAGTCAGTGAAAGAGGCCACAGTGCCTAGGCTCCAAAGCCCAGGTAAGGCTTCGACAAGCCCCTGGAACGTGAAGGCACCCTCCTCAGCGCTATTTCCCCATGTCTGCTCTGTAGCAGAGAGCTCTGGAGACTAGGTCTGTTCTGACTGGGAAACTGAGGCCCTGGGAGCAGCAGAGCCATTGTTCTGGCGTCTTCACAGCCAAACACCTCTTGCACCAGGGAAGACTGAATAAGCAGTCAGTCCCTGGGCTACCTTTTTTGACTCTAAGGAAAGAGACCTGCAAGGCTGCATCTGGCTGAAAATCACAAGGGGCTGGGAAGTGATACCTGGAAAGTCAGTGAAAGAGGCCACAGTGCCTAGGCTCCAAAAGCCCAGGTAAGGCTTCGGCAGTGCCCAAGGCAGGGAACGTCAAGGAACCCTCCTCAGCGCTTTTTTCCCCCATGTCTGCTCTCTGTAGCAGAGAGCTCTGGAGACTAGGTCTGTTCTGACTGGGAAACTGAGGCCCTGGGAGCAGAGCCATTGTTCTGGCGTCTTCACAGCCAAACACCTCTTGCACCAGGGAAGACTGAATAAGCAGTCCCTTGGGCTACCTTTTTTGACTCTAAGGAAGAGACCCTGCAAGGCTGCATCTGGCTGAAAATCACAAGGGGCTGGGAAGTGATACCTGGAAAGTCAGTGAAAGAGGCCACAGTGCCTAGGCTCCAAAGCCCAGGGTAGGCTTCTTCGACAGTGCCCCTGGAACGTGAAGGAACCCTCCTCAGAGCTATTTTCCCCATGTGTGCTCTGTAGCAGAGAGCTCTGGAGACTAGGTCTGTTCTGACTGGGAAACTGAGAGGCCCTGGAGCAGAGCCATTGTTCTGGCGTCTTCACAGCCAAACACCTCTTGCACCAGGGAAGACTGAATAAGCAGTCCCTTGGGCTACCTTTTTTTTGACTCTAAGGAAGAGACCCTGCAAGGCTGCATCTGGCTGAAAATCACAAGGGGCTGGGAAGTGATACCTGGAAAGTCAGTGAAAGAGGCCACAGTGCCTAGGCTCCAAAGCCCAGGTAAGGCTTCGACAGTGCCCTGGAACGTGAAGGAACCCTCCTCCAGAGCGCTTTTTCCCCATGTCTGCTCTGTAGCAGAGAGCTCTGGAGACTAGGTCTGTTCTGACTGGGAAACTGAGGCCCTGGGAGCAGAGCCATTGTGTTCTGGCGTCTTCACAGCCAAACACCTCTTGCACCAGGGAAGACTGAATAAGCAGTCCCCTTGGGCTACCTTTTTTGACTCTCTAAGGAAGAGACCCTGCAAGGCTGCATCTGGCTGAAAATCAACAAGGGGCTGGGAAGTGATACCTGGAAAGTCAGTGAAAGAGGCCACAGTGCCTAGGCTCCCAGCACCCGGGTAGGGCTTCGACAAGGCAGGGAACCCTCAAGGAACCCCTCCCTCAGAGCTATTTCCCCCATGTCTGCTCTGTAGCAGAGAGCTCTGGAGACTAGGTCTGTTCTGACTGGGAAACTGAGGCCCTGGGAGCAGAGAGCCATTGTTCTGGCGTCTTCACAGCCAAACACACTCTTGCACCAGGGGAAAGACTGAATAAGCAGTCCCTTGGGCTACCTTTTTTTGACTCTAAGGAAAGAGACCCTGCAAGGCTGCATCTGGCTGAAAATCACAAGGGGCTGGGAAAGTGATACCTGGAAAGTCAGTGAAAGAGGCCACAGTGCCCTAGGCTCCAAAGCCCCAGGTAAGGCTTCGACAGTGCCCTGGAACGTGAAGGCACCCCCTCACAGCGCTTTTTCCCCATGTCTGCTCTGTAGCAGAGAGCTCTGGAGACTAGGTCTGTTCTGACTGGGAAACTGAGGCCCTGGGAGCAGAGCCATTGTTCTGGCGTCTTCACAGCCAAACACCTCTTGCACCAGGGAAGACTGAATAAGCAGTCCCTTGGGCTACCTTTTTTGACTCTAAGGAAGAGACCCTGCCTGCAAGGCTGCATCTGGCTGAAAATCACAAGGGGCTGGGAAGTGATACCTGGAAAGTCAGTGAAAGAGGCCACAGTGCCTAGGCTCCAAAGCCCAGGTAAGGGCTTCGACAGTGCCCTGGAACGTGAAGGCACCCTCCACAGAGCTTTTTCCCCATGTCTGCTCTGTAGCAGAGAGCTCTGGAGACTAGGTCTGTTCTGACTGGGAAACTGAGGCCCCTGGGAGCAGAGCCATTGTTCTGGCGTCTTCACAGCCAAACACCTCTTGCACCACCAGGGGAAGACTGAATAAGCAGTCCCTTGGGCTACCTTTTTTTGACTCTAAGGAAGAGACCCTGCAAGGCTGCATCTGGCTGAAAATCACAAGGGGCTGGGAAGTGATACCTGGAAAGTCAGTGAAAGAGGCCACAGTGCCTAGGCCTCCAAAGCCCAGGTAAGGCTTCGACAGTGCCCTGGAACGTGAAGGCACCCTCCACAGCGCTTTTTTTCTCCCCATGTCTGCTCTGTAGCAGAGAGCTCTGGAGACTAGGTCTGTTTTCTGACTGGGAAACTGAGGGCCCTGGGAGCAGAGCCATTGTTCTGGCGTCTTCACAGCCAAACACCTCTTGCACCAGGGAAGACTGAATAAGCAGTCCCTTGGGCTACCTTTTTTGACTCTAAGGAAGAGACCCCTGCAAGGCTGCATCTGGCTGAAAATCACAAGGGGCTGGGAAGTGATACCTGGAAAGTCAGTGAAAGAGGCCACAGTGCCTAGGCTCCAAAGCCCAGGTAAGGGCTTCGACAGTGCCCTGGAACGTGAAGGCACCCTCCTCAGCGCTTTTTCCCCCATGTCTGCTCTGTAGCAGAGAGCTCTGGAGACTAGGTCTGTTCTGACTGGGAAACTGAGGCCCTGGGAGCAGAGCCATTGTTCTGGCGTCTTCACAGCCAAACACCTCTTGCACCAGGGAAGACTGAATAAGCAGTCCCTTGGGCTACCTTTTTTGACTCTAAGGAAGAGACCCTGCAAGGCTGCATCTGGCTGAAAATCACAAGGGGCTGGGAAGTGATACCTGGAAAAGTCAGTGAAAGAGGCCACAGTGCCTAGGCTCCAAAGCCCAGGTAAGGCTTCCCCAGTGCAGGGAACGTCAAGGCACCCTCCTCAGAGCTATTTCCCCATGTCTGCTCTGTAGCAGAGAGCTCTGGAGACTAGGTCTGTTCTGACTGGGAAACTGAGGCCCTGGGAGCAGAGCCATTGTTCTGGCGTCTTCACAGCCAAACACCTCTTGCACCAGGGAAGACTGAATAAGCAGTCCCCTTGGGCTACCTTTTTTGACTCTAAGGAAGAGACCCTTGCAAGGCTGCATCTGGCTGAAAATCACAAGGGGCTGGGGAAGTGATACCTGGAAAGTCAGTGAAAGAGAGCCACAGTGCCTAGGCTCCAAAGCCCAGGTAAGGCTTCGACAGTGCCCTGGAACGTGAAGGCACCCTCCACAGCGCTTTTTCCCCATGTCTGCTCTGTAGCAGAGAGCTCTGGAGACTAGGTCTGTTCTGACTGGGAAACTGAGGCCCTGGGAGCAGAGAGCCATTGTTCTGGCGTCTTCACAGCCAAACACCTCTTGCACCAGGGAAGACTGAATAAGCAGTCCCTTGGGCTACCTTTTTTTGACTCTAAGGAAGAGACCCTGCAAGGCTGCATCTGGCTGAAAATCACAAGGGGCTGGGAAGTGATACCTGGAAAGTCAGTGAAAGAGGCCACAGTGCCTAGGCTCCAAAGCCCAGGTAAGGCTTCGACCAAGTGCCCTGGAGCCTCAAGGAACCCTCCACAGAGCTTTTTCCCCATGTCTGCTCTGTAGCAGAGAGCTCTGGAGACTAGGTCTGTTCTGACTGGGAAACTGAGGCCCTGGGAGCAGAGCCATTGTTCTGGCGTCTTCACAGCCAAACACCTCTTGCACCAGGGAAGACTGAATAAGCAGTCCCTTGGGCTACCTTTTTTGACTCTAAGGAAGAGACCCTGCAAGGCTGCATCTGGCTGAAAATCACAAGGGGCTGGGAAGTGATACCTGGAAAGTCAGTGAAAGAGGCCACAGTGCCTAGGCTCCAAAGCCCAGGTAAGGCTTCGACAGTGCCCTGGAACGTGAAGGCACCCTCCACAGCGCTTTTTCCCCATGTCTGCTCTGTAGCAGAGAGCTCTGGAGACTAGTCTGTGTTCTGACTGGGAAACTGAGGCCCTGGGAGCAGAGCCATTGTTCTGGCGTCTTCACAGCCAAAACACCTCTTGCACCAGGGAAGACTGAATAAGCAGTCCCTTTGGGCTACCCTTTTTTGACTCTAAGGAAGAGACCCTGCAAGGCTGCATCTGGCTGAAAATCACAAGGGGCTGGGAAGTGATACCTGGAAAGTCATGTGAAAGAGGCCACAGTGCCTAGGCTCCAAAGCCCAGGTAAGGCTTCGACAGTGCCCTGGAACGTGAAGGCACCCTCCTCAGCGCTTTTTCCCCATGTCTGCTCTGTAGCAGAGAGCTCAAGCTGGAGACTAGGTCTTCTGACTGGGAAACTGAGGCCCTGGGAGCAGAGCCATTGTTCTGGCGTCTTCACAGCCAAACACCTCTTGCACCAGGGAAGACTGAATAAGCAGTCCCTTGGGCTACCATTTTTTGACTCTAAGGAAGAGACCCTGCAAGGCTGCATCTGGCTGAAAATCACAAGGGCTGGGAAGTGATACCTGGAAAGTCAGTGAATAGAGGCCACAGTGCCTAGGCTCCACAAAGCCCAGGTAAGGCTTCCCCAAGGCCCTGGAGCCTCAAGGAACCCTCCTCAGAGCTTTTTTCCCCCTTGTCTGCTCTGTAGCAGAGAGCTCTGGAGACTAGGATCTGTTCTGACTGGGAAACTGAGGCCCTGGGAGCAGAGCCATTGTTCTGGCGTCTTCACAAGCCAAACACCTCTTGCACCAGGGAAGACTGAATAAGCAGTCCCTTGGCTACCTTTTTTGACTCTAAGGAAGAGACCCTGCAAGGCTGCATCTGGCTGAAAATCACAAGGGTCTACTGGGAAGTGATACCTGGAAAAATCAGTGAAAGAAAGCCACAGTGCCTAGGCTCCAAAGCCCAGGTAAGGCTTTGACATGCCGCTGGAACCGTGAAGCGCACCCTCCACAGCGCTTTTTTCCCATGTCCCCTGCTCTGTAGCAGAGAGCTCTGGAGACTAGGTCCTGTTCTGACTGGGCTAAAACTGAGGGGCCCTGGGAGCAGAGTCATTGTTCTGGCGTCTTCACAGCCAAACACCTCTTGCACCAGGGAAGACCTGAATAAGCAAGTCCCTTGGGCTACCTTTTTTGACATCTAAGGAAGAGACCCTGAAAAAGGCTGCATCTGGCTGAAAATCACAAGGGGGCTGGGAAGTGATACCTGGAAAGTCAGTGAAAGAGGCCAACAGTGCCTAGGCTCCAAAGCCCAGGGTAAGGCTTCGACAGTGCCCTGGAACCGTGAAGGAGACCCCTCCAGCAGCGCTTTTTTCCCAGTAAGCATGTCCTGCTCTGTAGCCAGAGAGCCTCTGGAGACTAGTGTCTGTTCTGACTGGGAAACTGAGGCCCCTGGGATCAGAGCCATTGTCGCTTCTGGCGTCTTCACAGCCAAACACCTCTTGCCCCAGGGAAGACTGAATAAGCAGTCCCTTGGGCTACCTTTTTTCTGACTCTAAGGAAGAGACCCTGCAAGCTGCATCTGGCTGAAAATCACAAGGGGCTGGGAAGTGATACCTGGAAAGTCAGTGAAAGAGGCCACAGTGCCTAGGCCTCCCACCCCAAAGGTAAGGCTTCCCCCAAGGCCCTGGAACGTCAAGGAACCTCCTACAGAGCTATTTTTTCCCCATGTCTGCTCTGTAGCAGAGAGCTCTGGCGGGGGGAGAGACTAGGGAGTCTGTTCTGACTGGGAAACTGAGGGCCCTGGGAGCAAGGCCATTGTTTTCTGGCGTCTTCACAGCCCAAACACCTCTTATGCACCAGGGAAGACTGAATAAGCAGTCCCTTGGGCTACCTTTTATGACTCTAAGGAAGAGACCTTGCAAGGCTGCCCATCTGGCTGAAAATCACAAGGGGCTGGGAAGTGATACCTGGAAAGTCAGTGAAAGAAGGCCACAGTGCCTAGGCCCCCAAAGCCCAGGTAAGGGCTTCCCCAAGCCAGGAACTCTCAAGGAACCCTCCTCAGAGTTATTTCCCCATGTCTGCTTCTGTAGCAGAGAGCTTCTGGAGACTAGGTCTGTTCTGACTGGGAAACTGAGGCCCTGGGGAGCAGAGCCATTGTTCTGGCGTCTACAGCCCAAACACCTCTTGCACCATGGGAAGACTGAATAAGCCAGTCCCTTGGGCTACCTTTTTTTGACCTCTAAGGAAGAGACCCTGCAAGGCTGCATTTGTCTGAAAATCACAAGGGGCTGGGAAGTGGATACCTGGAAAACCCCTCGGGTAAAAAGGAGGGGTCAGTGAAAGAGAGCCACAGTGCCATAGGCTCCAAAGCCCAGGTAAGGGCCTTCCCCAGTGCCCTGGAACGTCAAGACACCCTCCACAGCGCTTTTTTCCCCATGTCTGCTCTGTAGCAGAGAGCTCTGGAGACTAGGTCTGTTCTGACTGGGAAACTGAGGCCCTGGGAGCAGAGACCATTGTTCCTGGCGTCTTCACAGCCAAACCACCCTCTTGCACCAGGGAAGACTGAATAAGCAGTCCCTTGGGCTACCTTTTTTGACTCTAAGGAAGAGACCCTGCAAGGCTGCATCTGGCTGAAAATCACAAGGGGCTGGGAAGTGATACCTGGAAAGTCAGTGAAAGAGGGCCACAGTGCACTAGGCCCAAAGCCCAGGTAAGGCTTCCCCAGTGCCCTGGAGCCTCAAGGAACCCTCCTCAGAGCTTTTTCCCCATGTCTGCTCTGTAGCAGAGAGCTCTGAAACTAGGTCTGTTTCTGACAGTTTTCTGACCATGGGGAAAAAGGTTTTCAGGTGAAAAGAAGGGCCCACCCAAGGTAGTTTTGGGGGTTTTGCCTTAGAGGGTTTCCCAAAGGGCACCCGTGGGGGGTTTAGGGCTTTTTCCCCCCCAAGCAAGGGGGGGAAGGCCTTTCCCCCAAAGGGGGGGAAATAACACCTTCCTTTACCCAACCCTTATTTTCCCCATATTCTGCCTCTTTCCTAGGGCCCCAGAGCCAAGGAAGAGCTTTCTTGAGGAACTAGGTTCTTGTTCTTCCCCACAAGGGGCTGCTAAGTGATACTGGATACTCAGTTGAGGAGGCCACACCCCCCCCCCTCACTGGGGGGAGGCCCCCGACTGTGCTGGAAGTGAAGGCACCATTGTTTTCGTTTTTTGGGAGGTCGGCTGGTTGCCGAGCAGAGAGTCTGGGGATTGGTTTGGTTCAAAAAAATAAAAAAACCCTGGGAGCAGACCCCTGTTTTTTTGCCCCCACACAGCGGGGAACAGGACTAAAAATAGGGAAAGCTGAAGGGGCAGGTCCCTTGGGGCTACCTTTTTTTTGGACTGTCTTTTAAAGGGGGAAGAAAGAGGGAAACAGGCTGCCCATAGAGGCTGGGGGTGGAGATTGTCCCTGGAAAAGTAGTGAAAGATTCAACCCCCCCCCAGGTCGTAAGCCCCCCCCCAAGTTAGGTGCTGGGGGAAAAGCCATGGGGATTTTTTTTACCTGTTGACTCAGGAGCGCTTTTTCAAGTGAAAGGGGCCCCCCCCACAGAGTTGGGGGCCTTAGGCTCCCCCCAAAAAAGGGAGCCCCCCAAGTGGGAAGGGCTTTTTCCGGCGACCCCCAGTGGGGGCATTCCTAGCACCAGGAAAAGATGAACCGTGGAAGGGGCGCTACCCCCTCCCCCAAAGAAGCGACCCAGGCGCTTTTTTTTTTCCCAACAATGTTCTTGCTTCTGTGGATACATAGCGAGAGGGGGAGTGAAAGAGTTCTCGGGGGGGGGGGGACCTAAGCAGGGATGCCTTGGTTTTTTCCTGGAAACTGGGGGGGGGGAAAAAAAGCGCTGAGGCCCCTTGGGGGCTCTGTTGCAGAGAGTCTGGAGACTAGCCCATTTTGAGGGAACTGAGGTCCGGAGCCGAGCCTTCTGTTCTGGCGTCTTCACCCCCCCACACTCTTGCCACCAAAAAAAAATGAAAACCCCACCTCTTTTTGCCCCCCCCCCAACCCAGGGGGGATAAAAAAGGGAAGGGGGGGACTGGGGGAATATCAAGGGCAGTTGGTTTTGTGGGTTTTGGTCTAACCTTTTTTTTTTGGACTTCTTAAAAGGAGAAAAGTAGGTGGGAAGGGGGGGGGGAACCCCATGCCCAAAAAGTCATATAAAAAGCTGGCCATTTCATGGGACTTTGTGAGGGGATATAGGATATTACCCCATGTCCACACCCAAAAAGGGGGCCTTTGGGGGGGGAAGAGGTGGTAAGTGGAATAAAAAGGGTTGATTTACCTGGGATATGAAGTTCAAAAGTTAAAGAAGGGGGGCCCCCCCACCCCCAGTTGACTAGGGCTCCCCCCAATACAGGCCCCCCCTTGGCCAAGGTTTTTAAGGGCTTCCCCCGCCCGGGGGGGACAAAGGGTTTTCGCCCCCCTTGGGGGAAACAAAACAAAAAAAATATCCGTGGGGGAAGGCCCCCACAAACCCCCTCCCCACAGGCGCCTTATTTTTTTTTTTCCCCCCCATTTTGTCTGACATTCGGTAAAGCCAGGAGAAGAATTTCCTGGGAGGAGACTAGGGGTCTTGTTCCTTGCGGGGGACAGGGGAGGGGACACACCAGGGAAACAAAAAAATGGGTAAACCTGAGGGGCCCCTGGAAAAGCAGGGGGGAGGGGGGGGGGAAGCCCCCCCAAAATTCTTGACAGGGTAGATTGAATAAGCAAAGCTCCTTGGCTTACTTTTTTGATCTACGGACGAGGCAATGAAGCTGAATCTGGCTGAGAATCACAAGGGGAGGAAGGATCTGGTAAGTCATTGAAGAGGCCAGAGTGCTAGGCCCCAGCCTAGGCTCCAAAGCCCAGGTAAGGGCTTCGACAGTGCCCTGGAACGTGAAGGCACCCTCCACAGCGCTTTTTCCCCATGTCTGCTCTGTAGCAGAGAGCTCTGGAGACTAGGTCTGTTCTGACTGGGAAACTGAGGCCCTGGGAGCAGAGCCATTGTTCTGGCGTCTTCACAGCCAAACACCTCTTGCACCAGGGAAGACTGAATAAGCAGTCCCTTGGGCTACCTTTTTTGACTCTAAGGAAGAGACCCTGCAAGGCTGCATCTGGCTGAAAATCACAAGGGGCTGGGAAGTGATACCTGGAAAGTCAGTGAAAGAGGCCACAGTGCCTAGGCCCCAAAGCCCAGGTAAGGCTTCGACAAGTGCCCTGGAACGTGAAGGCACCCTCCACAGAGCTTTTTCCCCATGTCTGCTCTGTAGCAGAGAGCTCTGGAGACTAGGTCTGTTCTGACTGGGAAAACTGAGGCCCTGGGAGCAGAGCCATTGTTCTGGCGTCTTCACAGCCAAACACCTCTTGCACCAGGGAAGACTGAATAAGCAGTCCCTTGGGCTACCTTTTTTGACTCTAAGGAAGAGACCCTGCAAGGCTGCATCTGGCTGAAAATCACAAGGGGCTGGGAAGTGATACCTGGAAAGTCAGTGAAAGAGGCCACAGTGCCTAGGCTCCCAAAGCCCGGGTAAGGCTTCGAAGTGCCCTGGAGCCGTGAAGGAACCCCTCCTCAGAGCTATTTCCCCATGTCTGCTCTGTAGCAGAGAGCTCTGGAGACTAGGTCTGTTCTGACTGGGAAACTGAGGCCCTGGGAGCAGAGCCATGTTTCTGGCGTCTTCACAGCCAAACACCTCTTGCACCAGGGAAGACTGAATAAGCAGTCCCTTGGGCTACCTTTTTTGACTCTAAGGAAGAGACCCTGCAAGGCTGCATCTGGCTGAAAATCACACAAGGGGCTGGGAAGTGATACCTGGAAAGTCAGTGAAAGAGGCCACAGTGCCTAGGCTCCAAAGCCCAGGTAAGGCTTCGACAGTGCCCTGGAACGTGAAGGCACCCTCCTCAGCGCTTTTTCCCCATGTCTGCTCTGTAGCAGAGAGCTCTGGAGACTAGGTCTGTTCTGACTGGGAAACTGAGGCCCTGGGAGCAGAGCCATTGTTCTGGCGTCTTCACAGCCAAAACACCTCTTGCACCAGGGAAGACTGAATAAGCAGTCCCTTGGGCTACCTTTTTTGACTCTAAGGAAGAGACCCTGCAAGGCTGCATCTGGCTGAAAATCACAAGGGGCTGGGAAGTGATACCTGGAAAGTCAGTGAAAGAGGCCACAGTGCCTAGGCTCCAAAGCCCAGTAAGGCTTCGACAGTGCCCTGGAACGTGAAGGAACCCTCCACAGCGCTTTTTCCCCATGTCTGCTCTGTAGCAGAGAGCTCTGGAGACTAGGTCTGTTCTGACTGGGAAACTGAGGCCCTGGGAGCAGAGCCATTGTTCTGGCGTCTTCACAGCCAAACACCTCTTGCACCAGGAAGAAGACTGAATAAGCAGTCCCTTGGGCTACCTTTTTTGACTCTAAGGAAGAGACCCTGCAAGGCTGCATCTGGCTGAAAATCACAAGGGGCTGGGAAGTGATACCTGGAAAGTCAGTGAAAGAGGCACAGTGCCTAGGCTCCAAAGCCCAGGTAAGGCTTCGACAGTGCCCTGGAACGTGAAGGCACCCTCCACAGCGCTTTTTCCCCATGTCTGCTCTGTAGCAGAGAGCTCTGGAGACTAGGTCTGTTCTGACTGGGAAACTGAGGCCCTGGGAGCAGAGCCATTGTTCTGGCGTCTTCACAGCCAAACACCTCTTGCACCAGGGAAAGACTGAATAAGCAGTCCCTTGGGCTACCTTTTTTGACTCTAAGGAAGAGACCCTGCAAGGCTGCATCTGGCTGAAAATCACAAGGGGCTGGGAAGTGATACCTGGAAAGTCAGTGAAAGAGGCCACAGTGCCTAGGCTCCAAAGCCCAGGTAAGGCTTCCAAGGCAGGGGCTCAAGGAACCTCTAGAGCTATATCATGTTGTCAGTAGCAGAGAGGCTCTGGAGACTAGGTTGTTCTGACTGGGAAACTGAGGCCCCTGGGAGCTTGAAAGAGCATTGTTCTGGCCTGTTTTCAAATGCCAAACTACATCTTGCAGCCAGGCGATACGACTGAATAAGCCGTCCTTTGGGTACCTTTTTTGAACATCTATATGGAAGGAGACCTTGCAAGGTCTGCATCTGGCTGAAAATCACAAGGGGGCTGGGAATGTGGATACCTGGAAAGTCAGTGAAAGAGGCCAGACAGTGCACTAGGCCTCCAAAGCACCAGGGTAGTGCTACCCTCAAGGCAGGGGAGCGTCATAGGAAACCCTCTCCCACAGAGCTTATTTCCCACATGGTCTGCTCTAGTAGCGTACGAGAGCTGCTGGAGACTGTAGGTGTCTGTTGTGACGTGGGAAACGTGAGTCGCCCTGGGGAGCATGAGCCTATTGTTCGTGGAGAACATTCACAGCCACAAATCACACCTGCCTGTGCACCTCGATTATTGATCTGGAATAGAGCAGGCTCCCTTGGGCTGATCCTATTTTGAACTTAGATAGTAGTAAGTTGCTGGATGGCTGCATCTGCTGATAACACTCACAATGGGTCTGGGGATAATGTGTACCTAACAGGTCTGGTGAAAGAGGCCACATTGCAGTTCGCAAAGCCCATGTAACAGGCGTCGACAGCGTGACCTGGCTCGTGGAAGCCACCCTCCACAGCGTCTTTTTTCGACATGTTACCCTGCTACTGTAGACAGAGAGCTTGAAGACTTGGTCTGTGCTGATTGGGAATATACTTGAGGGGGGTCCTGGGATAGACATAGCCATTGTTAGGGCCACTTCACTGGCCTATAAACACCCCTAGCACCAGGGATAGGTAAGAATGATATATGCCCCCCCCCCCCCTGCCACAGTGCCCTATAAGGTGAGACCCTGCAAGGCCCTGTGGGAAATGTGTCACATAGGGTCGAAAGGAGTATCTGGGAAAAAGTCAGTTCTTGCACAGTCCTAGTCAAACGGCCCAGGTAAGCTTCGGACGATCCCTTGGATCCTGAAAGGCTCCCTTCAGAGCGCTTGGGTTTCACCATGTTCTGAGCTGATAGAGAGGAGCTCTGGTGACGTAGGTCTGTTCATTGTTGGGAAAAAAACTGACGCACCGCGGAGCAGAGCGTTAGCCAATTGTTTGTCGTGGCGTCTTCACAGCCAAACACCTCTATGCACCAGGGAAGACTGTGATAATGACGTTGTCCCGTTGGGCTACCTTGTTTTGGACTGTAAGGAAGAGACCCTGCAAGGGCCTGCCATTCTGTGCTGAAAATCATCAGGGGCTGGGGAATGAGTGATCGATGATAACTGGACAAGTCAGTGAAAAAGACGGCCACAGTGCCTAGGACTCCTCTCAAAGCTACATGAGTAAGGCGTCTCGACAAGTTGCCTAGGAAAACGTGAATGGCACCCCTCCTTCAGAGCGCTATTTTCCCACATGTACCCCCCTGCCACTTGTAAGCAGAGTGTCTCATGGATCCTCACTAGCCCCCATATCTGGAGGACTCTAGTTGTTCTGATGTGGGAAATTGTACGGTCCTGGGACGCGCAGAAGCATTGGTTCTGGGGCGTCTTACACAGACCTAAACACCGATCTTGCACGCCGGGAAGCCTGAGAATTAAGCCAGAGTCCCTAGAGGGTACCATTTTTGACTCTAAGGATGAGACCCTGCCAGAGGTCTGCCATCGTGGCTGAAAACTCACAAGGGAGCTGGACTTAGTGCATAATATCTGGAATAGGTCAAGTGAAAGGAAATCTGTGGCCCCAAGTGCCTAGGATCCAAAAGCCCCCCATAACAGTAAGCTTGGCTTGGCACTTCCGACAGTGCGCCTGGAACGTGCTAGGAACCCCTCCACAGCGCTTTTTCCCCAATGTTCTGCTCCTGTAGCAGAGAGCTCTGGAGACTAGGTCTTGTTCTGACTGGGAAAACTGTGGGGGCCCTGGGCAGGAGCCTGAGATGCCATTGTTCTGGCCGTACTTCATCAGCGAAACACCTGCCTGTGCACCAGGAAGAGACTGGAATAAGCTCAGGCCCTTGTGGGCTACATTTTTTGAACTCTATAGGAAGAGACGAATGCAAGGCTGCATCTGGTCCTGTAATATCACAACAAGCGGCTGGGATCAGTCGTATACGGGAAAGTCCAGTGAAAGAGGCGGCCACACAGTGCGCGTAGGAGTCCCCAAAGCCCCAGAGCGTAAGGGATTCCACAGGTTTGCCCATGGAATGGGAAGGGCACCCTCGTCAGAGCTATTTCGCCTATGTCTTGTCTCTGTAGCATTAGAGATTCTTGGAGACTAGTAGTCTGTTCTGATTGGTATATAACTGATGGCCCGTGGGAGAGAGCCATTTGTTCTGGCCGTCTTCAACACCGCCTGAAGGACACGCTCTTTTTGCTACTCAGGGAATATGACAGCATAAGCTAGTCTCCTTGGGCTACAGTCTTGACATGTAAGGGAAGAGACCCCTGCATGGCCCTGCGCATCTGGCCCTATGAAGATATCACAAGGGGCTGGGAACGTGAAGCTTTACTGAGAAAAAGTCAGTGTTAAAGTGCGGCACAAGTGCTTATGCGCTCCAACGGCCCATGGTCTAAGACTCTCCGGGCAGAGAACTGGAAACGTGACGTGTCACTCGTCGACCATACGTCTTTTTTTTAGCATTGTTTGCTCTGTAAGCTTTAGATTTGAGGCTCGTGCGAGACTAGAGTTTCGTCTTCCTTGACTGGGAAACTGTATTGGCCCTGAGAAGGCAGAGACACTTGTTCTGGCCGCTATTTCACTAGCCCCCCAACCTACTATGCCCCAGGGATAGTATCTAGATATAAGCCAGTCCCACAAACCGAGGGCTACTCATTGTTCGTCTCTAAGGAATGAGAGATTCCTGTCAAAGGCCTGTATCTCTGGCTCCGAAACTCACAAGTGGACTCCCCCCCACGGTCGCCGTGTGATACCTGGAATCGTCTATAAAACAAAAGGCTAACTGTGCGACAGTAGGCCACGGATAGGGGTTCTCCTCAGGCAGTGGGACCCAAGGCACCTCTCCACAGCTGCTATTTTCCATGGTCAGAGATGCTGTGATCAGAGAGCTTCTGGAGAACTAGGTTCAGTTCTGGACTGGCACCCTGCGGGCACTCAGGGCTGGGAGACAGTCAGCCATTTGTTTTTTCTGGCGTCTGTCACAGCCAAAAAGCTCTTGCTAGTGAGGGAAGACTGAATAAGGCAGTCCCTTATGGGCTCACCTTGTTGTGATGACTCGTTGTTGCGAAGAGACTCTGCAAGGCGTGCATGTGCGCCGCTGAAAATACACTAGGACGGCCGTGGAGAGGTGTGATCACCTGCAAATGTCAAGGGTACGAATGGCTCACAGTTCTGAGGCTCATAGCCAGACAGGGTTGGGGCTTTCTTCAACAGAGGTGGAGCCGTGAAGTATGACGTCCTCACACAGAGCTATATATCGCATGTCATTGCTGTGGTAGACAGAGAAGCATCTGGTGATACTCTGTCTGTTGCTGGAGGAGAAATGAGTATCCTCCTGGGTGCAGCTGCCGATGGGTTCTGGCCCGTCTTTCACAGCTCTCAACAACTCCGCGTGCCTGATGAGGGAAGGACTAGAATATAGGCAAGTCCTTGGGCTAACTGTTTTTTGACTCTAAGGAAGGAGACGCCGTGCAAGGGCTGCATTGTCTGGCTGAAAATCCACAAGGGGCTGGGAAGTGACACTACTGGAAAGTTCAGTGTAAGAGGGCCACATGTGTTAGGCTCAAAAGCCCAGGTTGGAAAGCTTCGACGTGCCCTGGAAACGTCAGCGAAGGCAATACCTGGAGCTCACAAGCGCTCCCCTCCCGAGCTCCACATGGTCAGTGCTCTGTAAGACCAATCGAAGAGCAGCTGAGTCTGGACTAGGTCTTGTTCCTGTAGACATGGGGAAACTGAGGCCCTTTGGGAGCAGAGAGCCATTGTTTCTTGGCGTCTGTCACAGCCAAACACCCTCCTTGCTCCCCAGTGGATACACTGGATATAGACAGGTACCCTTGGGCTACCTTTTTGACTCTAAAGGAAGAGAACCTGCAAAGGTTGCCATCTGGCCTGGAAAATCACATAGGGGACAGGTTTGTGATACCTGGAAAGTCAGTGTTTCAGAGGCCTTACTGTGCTCTAGACTAGGCTCTTGCACCCGGGGTAGGGCTTCCCCAAGTGAGCTGAGAGCCCTCAAGGAACCCACTCCTCAGAGCTGTTTTCTACCATGTTCTGCTGTGTAGAAAGACTGTAAGCTGTAGCTTGGTGAGACTCACTGTCTTGTAGGCTGTTCTGACTGGGAAACTGAGGCCCTAGGGAGCAGAGCCTTTGTTCTGGCGTCTTCACAGCCAAACACCTCTTGTTACCAGGGTAAGTTCTGAATAACAGTAAGCAGTCCTTCTTGGGCCTACGTTTTTTGACTCTAAAGGAAGAGGTCCCTGCAAGGCTGCATCTGGCTGAAATATCACAGTGGGGCAGGGTAAAATAAATGATACCTGGAAAAGGATCAGTGAAAGAGGCCAACAGTGCCCTCATACTGCTCCAAGCAGCCCGTGTAAGGCTTCGAGACCAGTGCCAGGAGCCTGATGGATAAACCCTCCTCAGAGCTATTTCCCCCATTGTCTGCTCTGTAGCAGAGGAGCTCTGGAGACTAGGTCTGTTCTGAAGTGGGAAACTGAGTGAGAGGCCTGGGAGCAGAGCCATTTGTTCTGGCGTCTTCACAGCCCCCAAACACCTCTTTGCTCCAGGGACTCACTGAATAGATAGGTCCTTGGGCTTAAGCAGTCCTTGGGCTACCTTTTTGCACTGTGTAGAAGGAAGATATCCCTGAGACGGGCTTGCATCTGGCTTTCGGGGAGAAAATTCACAAGGGGCTGGGGAAGGCTGATAACCTGGAAAGTCAGTGGAAAATAAGAGGCCACAGTGCTAGGCTCCAAAGCCCAGGTAAGGCTTCGGCTTCGACAGTGCCCTAGAACGGTGAGAAGTCACCCTTCCACAGCAGGATTTTTTCCCCATGTCTGCTCTGTAGCAGTTTGAGCCTCCCCCCTAGGAGACTACGTCTTGTTCTGAGCTGGGAAACTGAGGCCCTGGGAGCCAGAGCCTTGAATTCTGGGCGTCTTCAGCAGCCAAACACATCTCTATGCACCTAGGAGTAAAAGGAGCTGAATATGCAGTCCCTTTGGAGCTACCTTGATTGACTCTAAGCGAAGAAGAGCCCTGCAACTTGGCTGCGCACTCTGGCGTGATAAATAATCACAAGGGGCCTGGGATGTAAGTGATACCTGGAAAGAAGTCAAGGAGAGGAAAGACCACAGTGCCTAGGCTCCCAAAGCACAGCAAAGGCTGTTCTCAGGGCAGTGGTGCATTCCGTGAAGGCCAGGCTACCCTCCACAGAGCTATTTCCCCATGTCTGCTCTGTAGCAGAGAGCTCTGGAGACTAGAATCTTTCTCTGACTGGGAAAAACTGAGGCCGCTGGGAGCAGAGCCAATGACCCTGCAAGGCTGCAACTGGCTGAAAATCACAAGGGGCCTGGGAAGTGATACCTGGAAAGTCAGTGAAAGAGGCCACAGTGCCTAGGCTCCAAAGCCCAGGTAAGGCTTCGACAGTGCCCTGGAACGTGAAGGCACCCTCCACAGCGCTTTTAGTGAAAGAGGCCACCAGTGCCCTAGGTCTCCAAAATCCCCAGGTAAGGCTTCGACAGTGCCCTGGAAACGTGAAGGCACCCTCCACAGCGCTTTTTCCCCATGTCTGCTCTGTAGCAGAGAGCTCTGGAGACTAGTCTGTTCTGACTGGGAAAATGAGGCCCTGGGAGCAGAGAGCCATTGTTCTGGCGTCTTCACAGCCAAACACCTCTTGCACCAGGGAAGACTGAATAAGCAGTCCCCTTGGGCTAACTTTTTTGACTCTAAGGAAGAGACCCTGCAAGGCTGCATCTGGCTGAAAATCACAAGGGGCTGGGAAGTGATACCTGGAAAAGTCAGTGAAAGAGGGCCACAGTGCCTAGGCTCCAAAGCCTACAGGTAAGGCTTCGCCACAGTGCCTGGAACGTGAGAGGCACCCTCCACAGCGCTTTTTCCCCATGTCTTGCTCCGTAGCAG
>JAGTYA010000357.1:0-28792 GCA_024291935.2 Okapia johnstoni | reverse complement strand
ACTGTGGCCGCTTCCACTGACTTTCCAGGTAGCACTATCCAACCCCTTGTGATTTTCAGCCAAAGACAGCCTGGCAGGGTCCCTCTTTCTTTTAGAGTCAAAAAAGGTAGCCCAAGGGACTGCTTATTCAGTCTTCCCTGGTGCAAGAGGTGTTTGGCTGTGAAGACGCCAGAACAATGGCTCTGCTCCCAGGGCCTCAGTTTCCCAGTCAGAACAGACCTAGTCTCCAGAGCTCTCTGCTACAGAGCAGACATGGGGAAAATAGCTCTGAGGAGGGTTCCTTGAGGCTCCCGCCTTGGGGAAGCCCTACCCAGGGCTGGGGAGCCTAGGCACTGTGGCCTCTTTCACTGACTTTCCAGGTATCACTTCCCAGCCCCTTGTGATTTTCAGCCAGATGCAGCCTTGCAGGGTCTCTTCCTTAGAGTCAAAAAAGGTAGCCCAAGGGACTGCTTATTCAGTCTTCCCTGGTGCAAGAGGTGTTTGGCTGTGAAGACGCCAGAAAAATGGCTCTGCTCCCAGGGCCTCAGTTTCCCAGTCAGAACAGACCTAGTCTCCAGAGCTCTCTGCTACAGAGCAGACATGGGGAAAAAAGCGCTGTGGAGGGTGCCTTCACGTTCCAGGGCACTGTCGAAGCCTTACCTGGGCTTTGGAGCCTAGGCACTGTGGCCTCTTTCACTGACTTTCCAGGTATCACTTCCCAGCCCCTTGTGATTTTCAGCCAGATGCAGCCTTGCAGGGTCTCTTCCTTAGAGTCAAAAAAGGTAGCCCAAGGACTGCTTATTCAGTCTTCCCTGGTGCAAGAGGTGTTTGGCTGTGAAGACGCCAGAACAATGGCTCTGCTCCCAGGGCCTCAGTTTCCCAGTCAGAACAGACCTAGTCTCCAGAGCTCTCTGCTACAGAGCAGACATGGGGAAAAAGCTCTGAGGAGGGTGCCTTCACGTTCCAGGGCACTGTCGAAGCCTTACCTGGGCTTTGGAGCCTAGGCACTGTGGCCTCTTTCACTGACTTTCCAGGTATCACTTCCCAGCCCCTTGTGATTTTCAGCCAGATGCAGCCTTGCAGGGTCTCTTCCTTAGAGTCAAAAAAGGTAGCCCAAGGGACTGCTTATTCAGTCTTCCCTGGTGCAAGAGGTGTTTGGCTGTGAAGACGCCAGAACAATGGCTCTGCTCCCAGGGCCTCAGTTTCCCAGTCAGAACAGACCTAGTCTCCAGAGCTCTCTGCTACAGAGCAGACATGGGGAAAAAGCTCTGAGGAGGGTGCCTTCAGCTTCCAGGCACTGTCGAAGCCCTACCCGGGTTTGGGGCCTAGGCACTGTGGCCTCTTTCACTGACTTTCCAGGTATCACTTCCCAGCCCCTTGTGATTTTCAGCCAGATGCAGCCTTGCAGGGTCTCTTCCTTAGAGTCAAAAAAGGTAGCCCAAGGGACTGCTTATTCAGTCTTCCCTGGTGCAAGAGGTGTTTGGCTGTGAAGACGCCAGAACAATGGCTCTGCTCCCAGGGCCTCAGTTTCCCAGTCAGAACAGACCTAGTCTCCAGAGCTCTCTGCTACAGAGCAGACATGGGGAAAAAGCGCTGTGGAGGGTGCCTTCACGTTCCAGGGCACTGTCGAAGCCTTACCTGGGCTTTGGAGCCTAGGCACTGTGGCCTCTTTCACTGACTTTCCAGGTATCACTTCCCAGCCCCTTGTGATTTTCAGCCAGATGCAGCCTTGCAGGGTCTCTTCCTTAGAGTCAAAAAAGGTAGCCCAAGGGACTGCTTATTCAGTCTTCCCTGGTGCAAGAGGTGTTTGGCTGTGAAGACGCCAGAACAATGGCTCTGCTCCCAGGGCCTCAGTTTCCCAGTCAGAACAGACCTAGTCTCCAGAGCTCTCTGCTACAGAGCAGACATGGGGAAAAAGCGCTGAGGAGGGTTCCTTCACGTTCCCTGGGCACTGTCGAAGCCCTACCCTGGGCTTTGGGGCCTAGGCACTGTGGCCTCTTTCACTGACTTTCCAGGTATCACTTCCCAGCCCCTTGTGATTTTCAGCCAGATGCAGCCTTGCAGGGTCTCTTCCTTAGAGTCAAAAAAGGTAGCCCAAGGGACTGCTTATTCAGTCTTCCCTGGTGCAAGAGGTGTTTGGCTGTGAAGACGCCAGAACAATGGCTCTGCTCCCAGGGCCTCAGTTTCCCAGTCAGAACAGACCTAGTCTCCAGAGCTCTCTGCTACAGAGCAGACATGGGGAAAAAGCGCTGTGGAGGGTGCCTTCTTGTTCCAGGGCACTGTCGAAGCCTTACCTGGGCTTTGGAGCCTAGGCACTGTGGCCTCTTTCACTGACTTTCCAGGTATCACTTCCCAGCCCCTTGTGATTTTCAGCCAGATGCAGCCTTGCAGGGTCTCTTCCTTAGAGTCAAAAAAGGTAGCCCAAGGGACTGCTTATTCAGTCTTCCCTGGTGCAAGAGGTGTTTTTGCTGTGAAGACGCCAGAACAATGGCTCTGCTCCCAGGGCCTCAGTTTCCCAGTCAGAACAGACCTAGTCTCCAGAGCTCTCTGCTACAGAGCAGACATGGGGAAAAAGCGCTCTGAGGGTGCCTTCACGAGGCTCCCTGCACTGTGGGAAGCCTTACCTGGGCTTTTGGGAGCCTAGGCACTGTGGCCTCTTTCACTGACTTTCCAGGTATCACTTCCCAGCCCCTTGTGATTTTCAGCCAGATGCAGCCTTGCAGGGTCTCTTCCTTAGAGTCAAAAAAGGTAGCCCAAGGGACTGCTTATTCAGTCTTCCCTGGTGCAAGAGGTGTTTGGCTGTGAAGACGCCAGAACAATGGCTCTGCTCCCAGGGCCTCAGTTTCCCAGTCAGAACAGACCTAGTCTCCAGAGCTCTCTCTGCTACAGAGCAGACATGGGGAAATAGCTCTGAGGAGGGTTCCTTTCAGGTTCCAGGGCACTGTTGGGGAAGCCCTACCCTGGGTTTGGAGCCTAGGCTAGGCACTGTGGCCTCTTTCACTGACTTTCCAGGTATCACTTCCCAGCCCCTTGTGATTTTCAGCCAGATGCAGCCTTGCAGGGTCTCTTCCTTAGAGTCAAAAAAGGTAGCCCAAGGGACTGCTTATTCAGTCTTCCCTGGTGCAAGAGGTGTTTTTTGCTGTGAAGACGCCAGAACAATGGCTCTGCTCCCAGGGCCTCAGTTTCCCAGTCAGAACAGACCTAGTCTCCAGAGCTCTCTGCTACAGAGAGCAGACATGGGAAAAAGCGCTGTGGAGGGTGCCTTCACGTCTTCCAGGGCACTGTCGAAGCCTTACCTGGGCTTTGGAGCCTAGGCACTGTGGCCTCTTTCACTGACTTTCCAGGTATCACTTCCCAGCCCCTTGTGATTTTCAGCCAGATGCAGCCTTGCAGGGTCTCTTCCTTAGAGTCAAAAAAGGTAGCCCAAGGGACTGCTTATTCAGTCTTCCCTGGGTGCAAGAGGTGTTTGGCTGTGAAGACGCCAGAACAATGGCTCTGCTCCCAGGGCCTCAGTTTCCCAGTCAGAACAGACCTAGTCTCCAGAGCTCTCTGCTACAGAGCAGACATGGGGAAAAAGCTCTGTGGAGGGTGCCTTCACGTTCCAGGGCACTGTCGAAGCCTTACCTGGGCTTTGGAGCCTAGGCACTGTGGCCTCTTTCACTGACTTTCCAGGTATCACTTCCCAGCCCCTTGTGATTTTTTCAGCCAGATGCAGCCTTGCAGGGTCTCTTCCTTAGAGTCAAAAAAGGTAGCCCAAGGGACTGCTTATTCAGTCTTCCCTGGTGCAAGAGGTGTTTGGCTGTGAAGACGCCAGAACAAATGGCTCTGCTCCCAGGGCCTCAGTTTCCCAGTCAGAACAGACCTAGTCTCCAGAGCTCTCTGCTACAGAGCAGACATGGGGGGAAAAAGCTCTGAGGAGGGTGCCTTCACGTTCCAGGGCACTGTCGAAGCCTTACCTGGGCTTGCTTTGGAGCCTAGGCACTGTGGCCTCTTTCACTGACTTTCCAGGTATCACTTCCCCCAGCCCCTTGTGATTTTCAGCAGCCAGATGCAGCCTTGCAGGGTCTCTTCCTTAGAGTCAAAAAAGGTAGCCCAAGGGACTGCTTATTCAGTCTTCCCTGGTGCAAGAGGTGTTTTGGCTGTGAAGACGCCAGAACAATGGCTCTGCTCCCAGGGCCCTCAGTTTCCCAGTCAGAACAGACCTAGTCTCCAGAGCTCTCTCTGCTACAGAGCAGACATGGGGAAAAAGCTCTGAGGAGGGTGCCTTCGTTTCAGGCTTGGAGGGTGCCTTCACGTGCCAGGGGACTGTCGAAGCCTTACCTGGGCTTTGGGGCCTAGGCACTGTGGCCTCTTTTCACTGACTTTCCAGGTATCACTTCCCAGCCCTTGTGATTTTCAGCCAGATGCAGCCTTGCAGGGTCTCTTCCTTAGAGTCAAAAAAGGTAGCCCAAGGGACTGCTGCTTATTCAGTCTTCTTCCTTCCCTGGTGCAAGAGGTGTTTGGCTGTGAAGACGCCAGAACAATGGCTCTGCTCCCAGGGCCTCAGTTTCCCAGTCAGAACAGACCTAGTCTCCAGAGCTCTCTGCTACAGAGCAGACATGGGGAAAAAGCTCTGAGGAGGGTTCCTTCACGTTCCCTGCCTTGGGGAAGCCCTACCCCTGGTGCTTTGGGAGCCTAGGCACTGTGGCCTCTTTCACTGACTTTCCAGGTATCACTTCCCAGCCCCTTGTGATTTTCAGCCAGATGCAGCCTTGCAGGGTCTCTTCCTTAGAGTCAAAAAAGGTAGCCCAAGGGACTGCTTATTCAGTCTTCCCTGGTGCAAGAGGTGTTTGGGCTGTGAAGACGCCCAGAACAATGGCTCTGCTCCCAGGGCCCTCAGTTTCCCAGTCAGAACAGACCTAGTCTCCAGAGCTCTCTGCTACAGAGCAGACATGGGGAAAAAAAAGCGCTGTGGAGGGTGCCTTCACGTTCCAGGGCCTGTCGAAGCCTTACCTGGGGCTTTGGAGCCTAGGCACTGTGGCCTCTTTCACTGACTTTCCAGGTATCACTTCCCAGCCCCTTGTGATTTTCAGCCAGATGCAGCCTTGCAGGGTCTCTTCCCTTAGAGTCAAAAAAAAGGTAGCCCAAGGGACTGCTTATTCAGTCTTCCCTGGTGCAAGAGTGTTTGGCTGTGAAGACGCCAGAACAATGGCTCTGCTCCCAGGGCCTCAGTTTCCCAGTCAGAACAGACCTAGTCTCCAGAGCTCTCTGCTACAGAGCAGACATGGGGAAAAAAGCTCTGAGGAGGGTGCCTCCTTGAGTTCCAGGGCCTTGTCGAAGCCTTACCTGGGCTTTGGAGGCCCTAGGCACTGTGGCCTCTTTCACTGACTTTCCAGGTATCACTTTCCCAGCCCCTTGTGATTTTCAGCCAGATGCAGCCTTTGCAGCAGGGTCTTTCCTTAGAGTCAAAAAAAGTAGCCCAAGGGACTGCTTATTCAGTCTTCCCTGGTGCAAGAGGTGTTTGGCTGTGAAGACGCCAGAACAATGGCTCTGCTCCCAGGGCCTCAGTTTCCCAGTCAGAACAGACCTAGTCTCCAGAGAGCTCTCTCTGCTACAGAGCAGACATGGGGAAAAAGCGCTGTGGAGGGGTGCCTTCACGTTCCAGGGCACTGTCGAAGCCCTTACCTGGGCTTTGGAGCCTAGGCACTGTGGCCTCTTTCACTGACTTTCCAGGTATCACTTCCCAGCCCCTTGTGATTTTCAGCCAGATGCAGCCTTTGCAGGGTCTCTTCCTTAGAGTCAAAAAAAAGGTAGCCCAAGGGACTGCTTATTCAGTCTTCCCTGGTGCAAGAGAGGTGTTTGGCTGTGAAGACGCCAGAACAATGGCTCTGCTCCCAGGGCCCTCAGTTTCCCAGTCAGAAACAGACCTAGTCTCCAGAGCTCTCTGCTACAGAGCAGACATGGGGAAAAAGCTCTGTGGAGGGTGCCTTCACGTTCTCCAGGGCACTGGGGAAGCCTTACCCTGGGGCTTTGGGAGCCTAGGGGCACTGTGGCCTCTTTCACTGACTTTCCAGGTATCACTTCCCAGCCCCTTGTGATTTCAGCCAGATGCAGCCTTGCAGGGTCTCTTCCTTTAGAGTCAAAAAAGGTAGCCCAAGGGACTGCTTATTCAGTCTCTTTCCTGGTGCAAGAGGTGTTTTTGGCTGTGAAGACGCCAGAACAATGGGCTCTGCTCCCAGGGCCTCAGTTTCCCAGTCAGAACAGACCTAGTCTCCAGAGCTCTCTGCTACAGAGCAGAGACATGGGGAAAAAGCGCTGAGGGAGGGTGCCTTCACGTTCCAGGGCACTGTCGAAGCCTTACCCTGGGCTTTGGAGCCTAGGCACTGTGGCCTCTTTCACTGACTTTTCCAGGTATCACTTCCCAGCCCTTTGTGATTTTCAGCCAGATGCAGCCTTGCAGGGTCTCTTCTCCTTAGAGTCAAAAAAAGGTAGCCCAAGGGACTGCTTATTCAGTCTTCCCTGGTGCAAGAGGTGTTTTGGCTGTGAAGACGCCAGAACACTCTCTCTGCCCCCAGGGCCTTCAGTTTCCCAGTCAGAACAGACCTAGTCTCCAGAGCTCTCTGCTACAGAGCAGACATGGGGAAAAAGCTCTGAGGAGGGTGCCTTGACGTTCCCTGGGCACTGTCGAAGCCCTACCCGGGGGCTTTGGAGCCTAGGCACTGTGGCCTCTTTCACTGACTTTCCAGGTATCACTTCCCAGCCCCTTGTGATTTTCAGCCAGATGCAGCCTTGCAGGGTCTCTTCCTTAGAGTCAAAAAAAGGTAGCCCAAGGACTGCTTATTCAGTCTTCCCTGGTGCAAAGAGGTGTTTTTGGCTGTGAAGACGCCAGAACAATGGCTCTGCTCCCAGGGCCCTCAGTTTCCCCAGTCAGAACAGACCTAGTCTCCAGAGCTCTCTGCTACAGAGAGCAGACATGGGGAAATAAGCGCTGTGGAGGGTGCCTTGAGGCTCCCTGCCTTGGGGAAGCCCTACCCTGGGTGCTGGGAGCCTAGGCACTGTGGCCTCTTTCACTGACTTTCCAGGTATCACTTCCCAGCCCCTTGTGATTTTCAGCCAGATGCAGCCTTGCAGGGTCTCTTCCTTAGAGTCAAAAAAGGTAGCCCAAGGGACTGCTTATTCAGTCTTCCCTGGTGCAAGAGGTGTTTGGCTGTGAAGACGCCAAGAAACAATGGCTCTGCTCCCAGGGCCTCAGTTTCCCAGTCAGAACAGACCTAGTCTCCAGAGCTCTCTCTGCTACAGAGCAGACATGGGGAAAAAGCGCTGTGGAGGGTGCCTTCACGTTCCAGGGCACTGTCGAAGCCTTACCTGGGCTTTGGGAGCCTAGGCACTGTGGCCTCTTTCACTGACTTTCCAGGTATCACTTCCCAGCCCCTTGTGATTTTTCAGCCAGATGCAGCCTTGCAGGGTCTCTTCCTTAGAGTCAAAAAAAAGGTAGCCCAAGGGACTGCTTATTCAGTCTTCCCTGGTGCAAGAGGTGTTTTGGCTGTGAAGACGCCAGAAACAATGGCTCTGCTCCACAGGGCCTCAGTTTTTCCCAGTCAGAACAGACCTAGTCTCCAGAGCTCTCTGCTACAGAGCAGACATGGGGAAAAAAGCGCTGTGGAGGGTGCCTTCACGTTCCAGGGCACTGTCGAAGCCTTACCCGGGTGCTGGGGAGCCTAGGCACTGTGGCCTCTTTCACTGACTTTTCCAGGTATCACTTCCCAGCCCCTTGTGATTTTCAGCCAGATGCAGCCTTGCAGGGTCTCTTCCTTAGAGTCAAAAAAGGTAGCCCAAGGGACTGCTTATTCAGTCTTCCCTGGTGCAAGAGGTGTTTGGCTGTGAAGACGCCAGAACAATGCTCTGCTCCCAGGGCCTCAGTTTTCCCAGTCAGAACAGACCTAGTCTCCAGAGCTCTCTGCTACAGAGCAGACACATGGGGAAAAGCTCTGTGGAGGTGCCTTCACGTTCCAGGGCACTGTCGAAGCCTTACCTGCCACTGACTAGCCTAGGCACTGTGGCCTCTTTCACTGACTTTTCCAGGTATCACTTCCCAGCCCCTTGTGATTTTCAGCCCAGATGCAGCCTTGCAGGGTCCTGCTTCCTTAGAGTCAAAAAAGGTAGCCCAAGGGACTGCTTATTCAGTCTTCCCTGGTGCAAGAGGTGTTTGGCTGTGAAGACGCCAGAAACAATGGCTCTGCTCCCAGGGCCTCAGTTTCCCAGTCAGAACAGACCTAGTCTCTCCAGAGCTCTCTGCTACAGAGCAGACATGGGGAAAAAGCGCTGTGGAGGGTGCCTTCACGTTCCAGGGCACTGTCGAAGCCTTACCTGGGCTTTGGAGCCTAGGCACTGTGGCCTCTTTCACTGACTTTTCCAGGTATTCACTTCCCAGCCCCTTGTGATTTTCAGCCAGAGCAGCCTTACCGACCTTAGTACGTCGTCCTGAGCTCTCTGCTACAGAGCAGAAGCAATGGGGAAATAGCTCTGAGAGCAGGTTCCGTGACAGGTTCCCATAGCATTCTGGGACTCGAAAGCCTAACCCGCGCGTGCTTAGGGGCCTATGGCACTGAGTGGCCCATCTTTCACTGGACAATTCGCGAGTGATCACTTTCCCATACCCCAATAGGAGTGACATTTCAGCCAGTAATAGCTCCGTTTTGCAGGGTCTCTCGTCGCTTTATAAGTCAAAAAATTGGACGCGCCAATGGGACTGCTTATGCCATCACTTCCCCTGGATCAATATGTGTATTTTGGGCTTGTGAAGAAAACGAGCGAGTGACAATGCATCTGCAGCCCAGGTGACACGTGCAGGCTTATCGCCAGTCAAAGCAGTGACCTATTCGTTCCAGAACTTTCTCTCTGCTACAAGACTGATAGATAGGGAAATAGCTCTAGAGAGTTCCTTTGAGACCCTCTAGCTGTATCTCAGGTGACTAGTCGACAGCCCTACCTGGGTGCTTGAGTCCTATTGGCACTGGCCTATATCGACCTGACGTTTCCAGTATTCAATTTCCTACCCACAGGGGGAAAAAACAGTGATCACTCTGAGGCCTAACTCCCTTGTCAATTTTCAGCCAGAATCTGCAAGCCAATTGTGCTATGCGATAGTCTTCCTGAAAGCCAAAAGAAAAAAGTTATCCCATACTAGGGGGGCTTATTTTCAGGCGTCGCACCTAGGCACCAGAGGTGATTTGGCGTGTAGATTAACGCATGAACAATGGCTGCTGAGCCGCACTCTCTCCGAGGGCCGGTCTCAATTGCCCAGCTCAAAAGACGACCTAGTCACGCAGGACTCTCTCTGGCTATCACATTGCAAGGATCATGGGGAAAAAGCCGGCGCAGAGTGAGGAGTGCCTTCATCTTCTCAGTGGGCACTAGACGGAAGTTGCCTAACTCTGTGTGCTAAATGGAGTCCTATGCACTTGAGCCGCAGCTTTCACATGACGATTCTCAGGTATCCAATTCCCACCCGCGTTAGTGATTTCCAGACAAGTGCAGTCAATTGCAGGTATCCCCTCTCCTTAGAGTCAAAAAATTGTAGCCCCAAGACCTATAGCTTATATAAGATTAGTCTTCCCTGGTATCATAGAGGTGTTTTGTGAGGGCCTGGTCTGAAGCACCCTGCGATACAGTACGAATCTGCACTCCATGGCTACAGATTTCCCCAAGCCTCAGAACAGACCCGTATGTCCTACGCAGAAGTTCTCTGCGAACATGAGCCGAACATGGGAAATAGCTCTGAGAGGTCCTTGAGCTTTCCATGAGGCCTTGGTGGAAGCCTACCTCAGACCGGACTACCCTACCACGTTGTGCGTGTGAGCCATTCGCCACATCTGCGGCATATTGTCACAGCACTAACTTGTCCAGATTACAACATCCATGCCACGCAATTAGGTGCATTGTTCAGCAGCCAGATGCAAGGCTTGTCAACGTGTCTCGTTCCTTAATCAAAAAAGAGCCCAAGGGACTGCTATTCAGATATCTTGTAACAACCCTGGTGCATAAATGAGGTGTATTAGGCTGTGAATGAACGCGCAACACAATGGTCTCTGACTACCCAGGACATCCGAGTTTCCAAGTCAACGAACAACCTAGTCTCCAGAGCTCTCTGCTACAGAGGCAGCACATGGGGAAAAAGCTCTGAGGAGGGTTCCTTGAGGCTCCCTGCCTTGGGGAAGCCCTACCCGGGTGCTGGGGCCTAGGCACTGTGGCCTCTTTCACTGACTTTCCAGGTATCACTTCCCAGCCCCTTGTGATTTTCAGCCAGATGCAGCCTTGCAGGGTCTCTTCCTTAGAGTCAAAAAAGGTAGCCCAAGGGACTGCTTATTCAGTCTTCCCTGGTGCAAGAGGTGTTTGGCTGTGAAGACGCCAGAACAATGGCTCTGCTCCCAGGGCCTCAGTTTCCCAGTCAGAACAGACCTAGTCTCCAGAGCTCTCTGCTACACAGAGCAGCAGACATGGGGAAAAAGCGCTGTGGAGGGTGCCTTTCACGTTTCCAGGGCACTGTCGAAGCCTTACCTGGGCTTTGGAGCCTAGGCACTGTGGCCTCTTTCACTGACTTTCCAGGTATCACTTCCCAGCCCCTTGTGATTTTCAGCCAGATGCAGCCTTGCAGGGTCTCTTCCTTAGAGTCAAAAAAGGTAGCCCAAGGGACTGCTTATTCAGTCTTCCCTGGTGCAAGAGGTGTTTGGCTGTGAAGACGCCAGAACAATGGCTCTGCTCCCAGAGCCTCAGTTTCCCAGTCAGAACAGACCTAGTCTCCAGAGCTCTCTGCTACAGAGCAGACATGGGGAAAAAGCTCTGAGGAGGGTTCCCTGAGGCTCCCTGCCTTGTGGAATCCCTACCCGGGCTGCTGGGGCCTAGGCACTGTGGCCTCTTTCACTGACTTTCCAGGTATCACTTCCCAGCCCCTTGTGATTTTCAGCCAGATGCAGCCTTGCAGGGTCTCTTCCTTAGAGTCAAAAAAGGTAGCCCAAGGGACTGCTTATTCAGTCTTCCCTGGTGCAAGAGGTGTTTGGCTGTGAAGACGCCAGAACAATGGCTCTGCTCCCAGGGCCTCAGTTTCCCAGTCAGAACAGACCTAGTCTCCAGAGCTCTCTGCTACAGAGCAGACATGGGGAAAAAAGCGCTGAGGAGGGTGCCTTCACGTTCCAGGGCACTGTCGAAGCCCTTACCTGGGCTTTGGAGCCTAGGCACTGTGGCCTCTTTCACTGACTTTCCAGGTATCACTTCCCAGCCCCTTGTGATTTTCAGCCAGATGCAGCCTTGCAGGGTCTCTTCCTTAGAGTCAAAAAAGGTAGCCCAAGGGACTGCTTATTCAGTCTTCCCTGGTGCAAGAGGTGTTTGGCTGTGAAGACGCCAGAACAATGGCTCTGCTCCCAGGGCCTCAGTTTCCCAGTCAGAACAGACCTAGTCTCCAGAGCTCTCTGCTACAGAGCAGACATGGGGAAAAAGCGCTGTGGAGGGTGCCTTCACGTTCCAGGGCACTGTCGAAGCCTTACCTGGGCTTTGGAGCCTAGGCACTGTGGCCTCTTTCACTGACTTTCCAGGTATCACTTCCCAGCCCCTTGTGATTTTCAGCCAGATGCAGCCTTGCAGGGTCTCTTCCTTAGAGTCAAAAAAGGTAGCCCAAGGACTGCTTATTCAGTCTTCCCTGGTGCAAGAGGTGTTTGGCTGTGAAGACGCCAGAACAATGGCTCTGCTCCCAGGGCTCAGTTTCCCAGTCAGAACAGACCTAGTCTCCAGAGCTCTCTGCTACAGAGCAGACATGGGGAAAAAGCTCTGTGGAGGGGGTTCCTTGAGTTCCCTGCCTTGGGAAGCCTTACCCGGGTGCTGGAGCCTAGGCACTGTGGCCTCTTTCACTGACTTTCAGGTATCACTTCCCAGCCCCTTGTGATTTTCAGCCAGATGCAGCCTTGCAGGGTCTCTTCCTTAGAGTCAAAAAAAGGTAGCCCAAGGGACTGCTTATTCAGTCTTCCCTGGTGCAAGAGGTGTTTGGCTGTGAAGACGCCAGAACAATGGCTCTGCTCCCAGGGCCTCAGTTTCCCAGTCAGAACAGACCTAGTCTCCAGAGCTCTCTGCTACAGAGCAGACATGGGGAAAAAGCGCTGTGGAGGGTGCCCTTCACGTTCCAGGGCACTGTCGAAGCCTTACCTGGGCTTTGGAGCCTAGGCACTGTGGCCTCTTTCACTGACTTTCCAGGTATCACTTCCCAGCCCCTTGTGATTTTCAGCCAGATGCAGCCTTGCAGGGTCTCTTCCTTAGAGTCAAAAAAGGTAGCCCCAAGGGACTGCTTATTCAGTCTTCCCTGGTGCAAGAGGTGTTTGGCTGTGAAGACGCCAGAACAATGGCTCTGCTCCCAGGGCCTCAGTTTCCCAGTCAGAACAGACCTAGTCTCCAGAGCTCTCTGCTACAGAGCAGACATGGGGAAAAAGCGCTGTGGAGGGTGCCTTCACGTTCCTGGGCACTGTCGAAGCCTTACCTGGGCTTTGGAGCCTAGGCACTGTGGCCTCTTTCACTGACTTTCCAGGTATCACTTCCCAGCCCCTTGTGATTTTTCAGCAGATGCAGCCTTGCAGGGTCTCTTCCTTAGAGTCAAAAAAGGTAGCCCAAGGGACTGCTTATTCAGTCTTCCCTGGTGCAAGAGGTGTTTGGCTGTGAAGACGCCAGAACAATGGCTCTGCTCCCAGGGCCTCAGTTTCCCAGTCAGAACAGACCTAGTCTCCAGAGCTCTCTGCTACAGAGCAGACATGGGGAAAAAGCGCTGTGGAGGGTGCCTTCACGTTCCAGGGGCACTGTCGAAGCCTTACCTGGGCTTTGGAGCCTAGGCACTGTGGCCTCTTTCACTGACTTTCCAGGTATCACTTCCCAGCCCCTTGTGATTTTCAGCCAGATGCAGCCTTGCAGGGTCTCTTCCTTAGAGTCAAAAAAGGTAGCCCAAGGGACTGCTTATTCAGTCTTCCCTGGTGCAAGAGGTGTTTGGCTGTGAAGACGCCAGAACAATGGCTCTGCTCCCAGGGCCTCAGTTTCCCAGTCAGAACAGACCTAGTCTCCAGAGCTCTCTGCTACAGACAGAGCAGACATGGGGAAAAAGCTCTGAGGGAGGGTTCCTTGAGGCTCACTGCCTTGGGGAAGCCCTACCCTGGGCTGGGGAGCCTAGGCACTGTGGCCTCTTTCACTGACTTTCCAGGTATCACTTCCCAGCCCCTTGTGATTTTCAGCCAGATGCAGCCTTGCAGGGTCTCTTCCTTAGAGTCAAAAAAGGTAGCCCAAGGGACTGCTTATTCAGTCTTCCCTGGTGCAAGAGGTGTTTGGCTGTGAAGACGCCAGAACAATGGCTCTGCTCCCAGGGCCTCAGTTTCCCAGTCAGAACAGACCTAGTCTCCAGAGCTCTCTGCTACAGAGCAGACATGGGGAAATAGCTCTGAGGAGGGTGCCTTCACGTTCCAGGGCACTGTCGAAGCCTTACCTGGGCTGGGCCTAGGCACTGTGGCCTCTTTCACTGACTTTCCAGGTATCACTTCCCAGCCCTTGTGATTTTTTCAGCCAGATGCAGCCTTGCAGGGTCTCTTCCTT
The DNA here is from genome assembly GCA_024291935.2 of Okapia johnstoni. Taxonomy (NCBI): domain Eukaryota; kingdom Metazoa; phylum Chordata; class Mammalia; order Artiodactyla; family Giraffidae; genus Okapia; species Okapia johnstoni. The sequence goes on along the minus strand of JAGTYA010000357.1, from coordinate 15,220 downwards.
AGAGTCAAAAAAAAAAAGGTAGCCCAAGGGACTGCTTATTCAGTCTTCCCTGGTGCAAGAGGTGTTTGGCTGTGAAGACGCCAGAACAATGGCTCTGCTCCCAGGGCCTCAGTTTCCCAGTCAGAACAGACCTAGTCTCCAGAGCTCTCTGCTACAGAGCAGACATGGGGAAAAAGCGCTGTGGAGGGTTCCTTCACGTTCCAGGGCACTGTCGAAGCCTTACCTGGGCTTTGGAGCCTAGGCACTGTGGCCTCTTTCACTGACTTTCCAGGTATCACTTCCCAGCCCCTTGTGATTTTCAGCCAGATGCAGCCTTGCAGGGTCTCTTCCTTAGAGTCAAAAAAGGTAGCCCCAAGGGACTGCTTATTCAGTCTTCCCTGGTGCAAGAGGTGTTTGGCTGTGAAGACGCCAGAACAATGGCTCTGCTCCCAGGGCCTCAGTTTCCCAGTCAGAACAGACCTAGTCTCCAGAGCTCTCTGCTACAGAGCAGACATGGGGAAAAAGCGCTGTGGAGGGTGCCTTCACGTTCCAGGGCACTGTCGAAGCCTTACCTGGGCTTTGGAGCCTAGGCACTGTGGCCTCTTTCACTGACTTTCCAGGTATCACTTCCCAGCCCCTTGTGATTTTCAGCCAGATGCAGCCTTGCAGGGTCTCTTCCTTAGAGTCAAAAAAGGTAGCCCAAGGGACTGCTTATTCAGTCTTCCCTGGTGCAAGAGGTGTTTGGCTGTGAAGACGCCAGAACAATGGCTCTGCTCCCAGGGCCTCAGTTTCCCAGTCAGAACAGACCTAGTCTCCAGAGCTCTCTGCTACAGAGCAGACATGGGGAAAAAGCGCTGAGGAGGGTGCCTTCACGTTCCAGGCCACTGTCGAAAGCCTTACCTGGGCTTTGGAGCCTAGGCACTGTGGCCTCTTTCACTGACTTTCCAGGTATCACTTCCCAGCCCCTTGTGATTTTCAGCCAGATGCAGCCTTGCAGGGTCTCTTCCTTAGAGTCAAAAAAGGTAGCCCAAGGGACTGCTTATTCAGTCTTCCCTGGTGCAAGAGGTGTTTGGCTGTGAAGACGCCAGAACAATGGCTCTGCTCCCAGGGCCTCAGTTTCCCAGTCAGAACAGACCTAGTCTCCAGAGCTCTCTGCTACAGCAGACATGGGGAAAAGCTCTGTGGAGGGTTCCTTGAGGCTCCCAGGGCCTTGGGGAAGCCCTACCCGGGTGCTGGGGCCTAGGCACTGTGGCCTCTTTCACTGACTTTCCAGGTATCACTTCCCAGCCCCTTGTGATTTTCAGCCAGATGCAGCCTTGCAGGGTCTCTTCTTCTTAGAGTCAAAAAAAAGGTAGCCCAAGGGACTGCTTATTCAGTCTTCCCTGGTGCAAGAGGTGTTTGGCTGTGAAGACGCCAGAACAATGGCTCTGCTCCCAGGGCCTCAGTTTCCCAGTCAGAACAGACCTAGTCTCCAGAGCTCTCTGCTACAGAGCAGACATGGGGAAAAAGCGCTGTGGAGGGTGCCTTCACGTTCCAGGGCACTGTCGAAGCCTTACCTGGGCTTTGGGGGCCTAGGCACTGTGGCCTCTTTCACTGACTTTCCAGGTATCACTTCCCAGCCCCTTGTGATTTTCAGCCAGATGCAGCCTTGCAGGGTCTCTTCCTTAGAGTCAAAAAAGGTAGCCCAAGGGACTGCTTATTCAGTCTTCCCTGGTGCAAGAGGTGTTTGGCTGGCTGTGAAGACGCCAGAACAATGGCTCTGCTCCCAGGGCCTCAGTTTCCCAGTCAGAACAGAGACCTAGTCTCCAGAGCTCTCTGCTACAGAGCAGACATGGGGAAAAAGCTCTGAGGAGGGTGCCTTCAGGTTCCAGGGCACTGTCGAAGCCTTACCTGGGCTTTGGGGCCTAGGCACTGTGGCCTCTTTCACTGACTTTCCAGGTATCACTTCCCCCCCTTGTGATTTTCAGCCAGATGCAGCCTTGCAGGGTCTCTTCCTTAGAGTCAAAAAAAGGGTAGCCCAAGGGACTGCTTATTCAGTCTTCCCTGGTGCAAGAGGTGTTTGGCTGTGAAGACGCCAGAACAATGGCTCTGCTCCCAGGGCCTCAGTTTCCCAGTCAGAACAGACCTAGTCTCCAGAGCTCTCTGCTACAGAGCAGACATGGGGAAAAAGCGCTGTGGAGGGGGTGCCTTCACGTTCCAGGGCACTGTCGAAGCCTTACCTGGGCTTTGGAGCCTAGGCACTGTGGCCTCTTTCACTGACTTTCCAGGTATCACTTCCCAGCCCCTTGTGATTTTCAGCCAGATGCAGCCTTGCAGGGTCTCTTCCTTAGAGTCAAAAAAGGTAGCCCAAGGGACTGCTTATTCAGTCTTCCCTGGTGCAAGAGGTGTTTGGCTGTGAAGACGCCAGAACAATGGCTCTGCTCCCAGGGCCTCAGTTTCCCAGTCAGAACAGACCTAGTCTCCAGAGCTCTCTGCTACAGAGCAGACATGGGGAAAAAAGCTCTGAGGAGGGTTCCTTCAGGTTCCCTGCACTTGGGGAAGCCCTACCTGGGTGCTGGGGGCCTAGGCACTGTGGCCTCTTTCACTGACTTTCCAGGTATCACTTCCCAGCCCCTTGTGATTTTCAGCCAGATGCAGCCTTGCAGGGTCTCTTCCTTAGAGTCAAAAAAGGTAGCCCAAGGGACTGCTTATTCAGTCTTCCCTGGTGCAAGAGGTGTTTGGCTGTGAAGACGCCAGAACAATGGCTCTGCTCCCAGGGCCTCAGTTTCCCAGTCAGAACAGACCTAGTCTCCAGAGCTCTCTGCTACAGAGCAGACATGGGGAAAAAGCGCTGTGGAGGGTTTCCTTCAGTTCCAGGGCACTGTCGAAGCCTTACCTGGGCTTTGGAGCCTAGGCACTGTGGCCTCTTTCACTGACTTTCCAGGTATCACTTCCCAGCCCCTTGTGATTTTCAGCCAGATGCAGCCTTGCAGGGTCTCTTCCTTAGAGTCAAAAAAGGTAGCCCAAGGGACTGCTTATTCAGTCTTCCCTGGTGCAAGAGGTGTTTGGCTGTGAAGACGCCAGAACAATGGCTCTGCTCCCAGGGCCTCAGTTTCCCAGTCAGAACAGACCTAGTCTCCAGAGCTCTCTGCTACAGAGCAGACATGGGGAAAAAAAGCTCTGAGGAGGGTTCCTTGAGGCTCCCTGGGCCTTGGGGAAGCCCTACCCGGGTGCTGGGGCCTAGGCACTGTGGCCTCTTTCACTGACTTTCCAGGTATCACTTCCCAGCCCCTTGTGATTTTCAGCCAGATGCAGCCTTGCAGGGTCTCTTCCTTAGAGTCAAAAAAGGTAGCCCAAGGGACTGCTTATTCAGTCTTCCCTGGTGCAAGAGGTGTTTGGCTGTGAAGACGCCAGAACAATGGGCTCTGCTCCCAGGGCCTCAGTTTCCCCCAGTCAGAACAGACCTAGTCTCCAGAGCTCTCTGCTACAGAGCAGACATGGGGAAAAAGCTCTGTGGAGGGTGCCTTCACGTTCCAGGGCACTGTCGAAGCCTTACCTGGGCTTTGGAGCCTAGGCACTGTGGCCTCTTTCACTGACTTTCCAGGTATCACTTTCCCAGCCCCTTGTGATTTTCAGCCAGATGCAGCCTTGCAGGGTCTCTTCCTTAGAGTCAAAAAAAAGTAGTAGCCCAAGGGACTGCTTATTCAGTCTTCCCTGGTGCAAGAGGTGTTTGGCTGTGAAGACGCCAGAACAATGGCTCTGCTCCCAGGGCCTCAGTTTCCCAGTCAGAACAGACCTAGTCTCCAGAGCTCTCTGCTACAGAGCAGACATGGGGAAAAAGCGCTGAGGAGGGTTCTTGAGGTTCCAGGCCTTGTCGAAGCCCTACCCGGGGCTGGGGCCCTAGGCACTGTGGCCTCCTTTCACTGACTTTCCAGGTATCACTTCCCAGCCCCTTGTGATTTTCAGCCAGATGCAGCCTTGCAGGGTCTCTTCCTTAGAGTCAAAAAAGGTAGCCCAAGGGACTGCTTATTCAGTCTTCCCTGGTGCAAGAGGTGTTTGGCTGTGAAGACGCCAGAACAATGGCTCTGCTCCCAGGGCCTCAGTTTCCCAGTCAGAACAGACCTAGTCTCCAGAGCTCTCTGCTCCAGAGCAGACATGGGGAAAAAGCGCTGTGGAGGGTGCCTTCACGTTCCACTGCACTGTCGAAGCCTTACCTGGGCTTTGGAGCCTAGGCACTGTGGCCTCTTTCACTGACTTTCCAGGTATCACTTCCCAGCCCCTTGTGATTTTCAGCCAGATGCAGCCTTGCAGGGTCTCTTCCTTAGAGTCAAAAAAGGTAGCCCAAGGGACTGCTTATTCAGTCTTCCCTGGTGCAAGAGGTGTTTGGCTGTGAAGACGCCAGAACAATGGCTCTGCTCCCAGGGCCTCAGTTTCCCAGTCAGAACAGACCTAGTCTCCAGAGCTCTCTGCTACAGAGCAGACATGGGGAAAAGCTCTGAGGAGGGTTCCTTGAGGTTCCAGGCCACTGTCGAAGAAGCCTTACCCGGGGCTTTGGAGCCTAGGCACTGTGGCCTCTTTCACTGACTTTCCAGGTATCACTTCCAGCCCCTTGTGATTTTCAGCCAGATGCAGCCTTGCAGGGTCTCTTCCTTAGAGTCAAAAAAGGTAGCCCAAGGGACTGCTTATTCAGTCTTCCCTGGTGCAAGAGGTGTTTGGCTGTGAAGACGCCAGACGCCAGAACAATGGCTCTGCTCCCAGGGCCTCAGTTTCCAGTCAGAACAGACCTAGTCTCCAGAGCTCTCTGCTACAGAGCAGACATGGGGAAAAAGCTCTGAGGAGGGTGCCTTCACGTTCCAGGGCACTGTCGAAGCCTTACCTGGGCTTTGGAGCCTAGGCACTGTGGCCTCTTTCACTGACTTTCCAGGTATCACTTCCCAGCCCCTTGTGATTTTCAGCCAGATGCAGCCTTGCAGGGTCTCTTCCTTAGAGTCAAAAAAGGTAGCCCAAGGGACTGCTTATTCAGTCTTCCCTGGTGCAAGAGGTGTTTGGCTGTGAAGACGCCAGAACAATGGCTCTGCTCCCAGGGCCTCAGTTTCCCAGTCAGAACAGACCTAGTCTCCAGAGCTCTCTGCTACAGAGCAGACATGGGGAAAAAAAAAAGCTCTGAGGAGGGTTCCTTCAGGTTCCCTGGCACTGTCGAAGCCTTACCCGGGGCTTGGGGCCTAGGCACTGTGGCCTCTTTCACTGACTTTCCAGGTATCACTTCCCAGCCCCTTGTGATTTTCAGCCAGATGCAGCCTTGCAGGGTCTCTTCCTTAGAGTCAAAAAAGGTAGCCCAAGGGACTTATTCAGTCTTCCCTGGTGCAAGAGGTGTTTGGCTGTGAAGACGCCAGAACAATGGCTCTGCTCCCAGGGCCTCAGTTTCCCAGTCAGAACAGACCTAGTCTCCAGAGCTCTCTGCTACAGAGCAGACATGGGGAAAAAAAAAAAGCTGTGGAGGGTGCCTTCACGTTCCAGGGCACTGTCGAAGCCTTACCTGGGCTTTGGAGCCTAGGCACTGTGGCCTCTTTCACTGACTTTCCAGGTATCACTTCCCAGCCCCTTGTGATTTTCAGCCAGATGCAGCCTTGCAGGGTCTCTTCCTTAGAGTCAAAAAAGGTAGCCCAAGGGACTGCTTATTCAGTCTTCCCTGGTGCAAGAGGTGTTTGGCTGTGAAGACGCCAGAACAATGGCTCTGCTCCCAGGGCCTCAGTTTCCCAGTCAGAACAACAGACCTAGTCTCCAGAGCTCTCTGCTACAGAGCAGACATGGGGAAAAAGCTCTGAGTGGAGGGTTCCTTCACGTTCCCTGGCACTGTCGAAGCCTTACCTGGGCTTTGGGGCCTAGGCACTGTGGCCTCTTTCACTGACTTTCCAGGTATCACTTCCCAGCCCCTTGTGATTTTCAGCCAGATGCAGCCTTGCAGGGTCTCTTCCTTAGAGTCAAAAAAAGGTAGCCCAAGGGACTGCTTATTCAGTCTTCCCTGGTGCAAGAGGTGTTTTTGCTGTGAAGACGCCAGAACAATGGCTCTGCTCCCAGGGCCTCAGTTTCCCAGTCAGAACAGACCTAGTCTCCAGAGCTCTCTGCTACAGAGCAGACATGGGGAAAAAAAAAAGCGCTGTGGAGGGTTGCTTTCACGTTCCAGGGCACTGTCGAAGCCTTACCTGGGCTTTGGAGCCTAGGCACTGTGGCCTCTTTCACTGACTTTCCAGGTATCACTTCCCAGCCCCTTGTGATTTTCAGCCAGATGCAGCCTTGCAGGGTCTCTTCCTTAGAGTCAAAAAAGGTAGCCCAAGGGACTGCTTATTCAGTCTTCCCTGGTGCAAGAGGTGTTTGGCTGTGAAGACGCCAGAACAATGGCTCTGCTCCCAGGGCCTCAGTTTCCCAGTCAGAACAGACCTAGTCTCCAGAGCTCTCTGCTACAGAGCAGACATGGGGAAAAGCTCTGAGGAGGGTGCCTTCACGTTCCCTGCCTTGGCACTGTCGAAGCCTTACCTGGGCTTTGGAGCCTAGGCACTGTGGCCTCTTTCACTGACTTTCCAGGTATCACTTCCCAGCCCCTTGTGATTTTCAGCCAGATGCAGCCTTGCAGGGTCTCTTCCTTAGAGTCAAAAAAAGGTAGCCCAAGGGACTGCTTATTCAGTCTTCCCTGGTGCAAGAGGTGTTTGGCTGTGAAGACGCCACAAGAATTGTAAAAAATAGGGACGATGACCGCACAAAAACAGCAGGCCGCATGATACGGCACATGGCAATGTTAATGTCAGTTGGAGAAAAGAGCTCATTGCTACAGAGAAGTACTGCGGAGGATAGTATTTAATTATTTATACTTATTATCGAATTTATTTTTGTTTTTATATTTTTTAGCACACAGAACCCTGACCCCCGGTAACGACTGCGGGGAGACAGGGCAGAGGAAGGATAGGGACAATGGGAATAGGTGGAGTCTGAAGGTCAGAGGGAAAGGTGATGAAGTCCGGAACATTGGAGCTCTTGCTCCCAGGGGCATAGGTATCACAATCAGAAATGGGCTGGTCTTCAGAGCAATCTGCTAAAGAAGAGGCTGGGGGATGGATCGTCATGATGGAGGGGTGCCTTCCCACGTTCCAGGGTACAGTGTGGATTTTTTTTGGAGGACAATAGGCAGTCAAGGATACTTGTGGATGTGATTTCAACTGAACTGGCAAGGTATCACGTCCCATTGGATGGTGAAGGACAGCCTGATGTAGCCCTTGCATATACTTCATCCATAGAGTCAAGATCGATGTTAGACACTTATATGATGTAATTCAGTAATCCCTGGGTGAATGAGGGTGTTTGCTCTGAAGACGCCCAGAACAATGACACTGCTATCCGGGAGGGCTCTTTTTGCAGTCAGGAACGGACCCTAGTCGGGGGAGCACTGACTGGCTACAGCGCAAGGACATGGGGAAAAAAAAAAATAAAAAAGGCGCTGTGGAGGGTGCCTTCAGGTTCCCAGGGCACTGTCGAGAAGCCTTACCTGGGCGTTTGGAGGCTTAGGCACTGGAGGCCTCTTAATCACTGACTTTCCTAGGTATCAAACATCCCATACCCCCTTAGTGATTTATTCAGCCAGCATGCAGCCTTGCAGGGGTCTCTTCCTTAGAGTTCAAAAAAAGGTAGCCCAAGGGGATCTGCTTATTCAGTCTTCCCTGGTGCAACGAGGTGTCTTGGAGCTGTGAAGACGAAGTTCAGAAACAATGTCGAGCTCTGCTCCAAGGGCCTCAGTTTCCAAAGTTCAGAACAGTTCCTCAAGTCACCAGAGCTTCATCGTGAAGGACCAGAGCAGGTGACATAGGGGAGTAATATTCTACCTATTATTATTTCTCGCGGCTGACGTTGGAGGGTTCTTTGACACTAGTTCCAGGGCTCACTGTCGATAGACACTCTTACCTGGGCTTGTGATTCCTAGGCAATTGTGGAACGCATGCGGCAAGGTCACAATAACGTTAACAAGCCTTGATAGTACGACTAATGACAAAGGGGGCTGGATGCTGCAATTCTTGCTGCCAGATGACAGCTTACAAGGGGTTATTCCCTCTACAGTCAAAAAAAGGTCAGCCCTCACCGGCGACCCTCACTGATTTCTGAGTCTCTCGCTGGTGCAAAGTGTTATTTATGTGCTATTAAGGACTGCGTCAGCACAATGATGCTGCACCCACCAGAACATCAGCTATCCACCACCCCAATGGGACATCAGTTCTGTTAGTTACTCGCTAATCCTAGTAAGTGAGGTACATGGAGGAGAACTCCGCGGAGGTGTATGGCGATGTCCATTCAAAACGTACGGAAGATGCACTGTTCCGAGTTTTTTACCTATGTGCTTCTTCCATCTTTACGGCACTCAGTGGTGCCTTCGTTTCGATTAAAACCTATCCAAGGTATTCAACTTTTCCCAGAGCGTTTTTAGATTTTTCAGCCAGAATTAAAGCATTGCAGGGCAACACGCCTTAGATTAATCTTAACATTAAAGTCCACATACTCGCTCTTTAATATCATCAATGTGGGGCATGGGATAGGCAGGTCTTTGTGGCTTTCTAAACCGAGTCGGAACTGTAACTCTGACTCCCTAGCGTGGCCCTCAAGATTCCCAGTAGTGTACATGGACCGTAGTATCTACGGTAGGATCAATCGTTCTTACGTATAACAGACAACTGCAGAAAAGACGGCTCTCTATTAGTGCCCGCACCGGTTCCTTGGCACTTAGGTCGAAGCCTTACTCTAGTTCTTTGGAAGCACTCAGTTTCCGAGTCAGAACACTAATTGTCAATGTTTGTGACTTTTTCCAGCTCCCCCATCCCAGCCCCTTGTAGTGATTTACCAGTCCAGGGTGCAGCCCCTTGCAGGGTCTCACGCGCTCCCCTAGCTGTCCTAAAAAGGGCGGGAGCCCAAGGACTCCTGTTCTATTCATGCGTCTTCCCTAGGTGCAGAAGAGGTAGTTTGGAGCTGTACAGACGCAATAACAAAGTAGGTACTATGCTCCCAGGGCCTTCACAGTTAATTACCAGTGTCAGAATAGGACCCTACATGGAGTCTCACATAAGCATTCATCTTGCTAACTTGAGAGGCCGAGACATGGGGCAAAGTAGTGATGTGGAATTTTCCACTTAAAGGTACATTCACTGCAGAACTGAAACGCCATACCCTGGGCATATGAGTGGGAGGGAGCCTAAACATTAGTATGGCGCCGCCTCGTTACTATACTACTGACTTCTAGGAGTATTCACTAGTTCCCCAGCCCCTTGTGGATATCATAGCCAGATTGCAGCCATTGGCGCATGGGTCTTTGATCTCTTCAGAAGTCAGAAAAAGGTTAGCTCGGTCAAGGGCTGACTGCTATATAAGATTCGTTTCTACCCTTCGCGTGACAAGCAAGCAGGTCTTTAGCCATGTAAAGACGCCAGAACAATGGACCTTGCTCCCCCTGTGCCCTCTGGTTTCCCAGTGCAGCAAACATGACCTAGTCGTTTCCAAGCTCTCTCTGCTAGCAGATAGACCGACATGGGGATCATAACAGCGCTGTGGAGGAAGTGGGCTTCCTGTTTCAACTCCGGACCCAACTGTCCGAAGCCTTACCTGGGCTATTTTGATCCTAGGCACTGGCGTGGCCACCTCTTTCAATCGTATTGATGTTTTCTCAGGTTACCACTCCTTCCCAGCCCCATTTCGTCGATTTTCAGCCAGATCTGCAGCCTGGCAGGGGGTCTCTTCCTCTAGAGTCACAAAAGGGTCTTAAGCTCCAAGGGAACACTGCCTATTCTGTCTCTTTACAAATGGTCGCAAGTCCTCGTAAAAAGGTGCCCAAGACGACTGTCCTGCCACTCAGTGCCCTACCACCTCCACAGATAGAGCTCCCGAGAACCTGTTGTATTGTTATTGTTTGGTTGTCACATTTTATTTCCCCATTTCCTGTTACCGCACGTCCTCGCCAGTGCCCCCCCCCCTCTCTGCTCGACCGAGGCAGCTATACCCTACGGCACAATAGAGAAGTAAAAACAGCAGCAGCTCTGGTAGGTGCACTTCCACCTCGTGTACCACGGGCACCGTCGTTGTCGAACTATATTCATCTACTTTGCTTTCCTGCGGCTCCTTATGTAGAGGCCATAGCCGCCACTGAGCCGACTTCTATTGTTGTGAGCTCTTGAGCAGATCGTGTATCCCCCCCCCCCAGGTACACCTTTACCCCTCTATTTGTGATTTTCGAGTCCCCAGTGTGTTTAGCGTTGGTGGGAGGGTCTTCCTGTACGGGGTGTCATAAATAGGTAGGTTCCAAGATGGACTTTTTGCTTACATCTTGAATAGATCTTTTTGTCCCCTGGTTTGCAGTGTTTGTAGTAGGATTCTCTGGGTGGTGCTTGTAGGCTGTGATGTCCAGCTGAAGAGACTATGGCTCTTGCGTTTGTTTTGAGTGTGGCTTGTGAAGTCCCCAGTTTATTATTAGATCCTTCCCAGGGAGGATCAGTTTATCTATAGTTAGAACAGGGGACCTAAAGGATCCCCAGAGAGCCTCTCTGCTACACAGGTCATGAACATGGTAGAGGGAGGGGGAAATAGCGTGTGGCACCCGGAATGGTTCATCACGTTCCAGCGGCTCCCTTTCATATTGGCGGAAGCACTTACCCGGCGAGTGTATGGCTGCGGGACGCATATGCACTGTAGACTGTCCGGCTTTCAAGAGAACGTTCTGTAGGTAATCAACCGTTCCGCAAGCCGCCTTGTGCGATTTTCAGCCAGACTGCAAGCCTCTTGCAGGGGTAATCTTCCTTTGAGTCAAAATAAGGTAGCCCAAGGGACTTGCTTATTCAGCAGTCTTCCCTGATGTGCAAGAGGTGTCTGTCGCTGTGACGAACACGCCAGATACACATTGGCACTGCTCCCCCCAGGGCACCTCAGTTTCCCAGTCAGAGAACAAGACCTACGTCTCCAGAGCTCTCTGCTACTGAGCAGACCTAGTGGGGAAATAGAGCTCTGAGCCAGCGGGGGCCTTCACGTTCCATAGCACTGGGGACGAAAGCCATTACCGTTTGGTCTTTGGAAGCTCGGCACTGTGGGCCTATATTCACTGAATTTCCCAGGTATCACTTCCCAATAAATATATTATTTTCAGCCAGATTGCAGCCTTGCCGGGTCTATTCCTTAATAGTTCAAAAAAGGTTAACGCCCAAGGGACTGCATATTCACTACTTACCTGGTGCAAGAGGTGTTTGGCTGTGAAGACTCCAGAAACAATGGCTCTGCTCCCATGGCCTGAGATTTCCAGTCAGAGCAGACCTCCAGTCTCCAGAGCTCCCTGCTACAGAGCCGACATGGAGGAGGAAATTGAAGGCTCTGTGGAGGGTTCCTTGATGCTCCCTGCCTTGGGGAAGCCCTACCAGGGTGGCTGGGGCCTAGGCACTGTGGCCTGTCTTTCACTGACTTTCCAGGTATCAACTTCCCAGCCAATTGTGATTTTCAGCCGATGCAGCCTTTGCAGGGTCTCTTCCTTAGAGGTCTAATAAAGGTTAGCCCAAGGGACTTGCTTATTCAGTCTTCCTGGTGCACGAGGGTGTTTAGCTGTGAAGGACGGCAGTACAATGGCGCGGATACGGCTTGCCCCTCGCGCGCGCACACAGTCAGAAACTAGACCTCGTCTACAGAAGCCTCTCTGCTACAGGAGCAGATCTCATGGGGAAATAGCGCTGTGGGAGTGATACCTTCCGGTTCCAGGGCACTGCGGGAAGGCCCTAACCTGGGCTTTGGAGCCTAGGCACTGTGGCTCTCTTCACTGACTTTCCAGGTATCACTCCAGCCCCTTGTGATTTTCAGCAGTTGCAGCCTTGCAGGGTATCTTCCTTAGATTCAAAAAGGTAGGCCAGGACTGCATTATTCAGTCTTTTCCTGGTGCAAGAGTGTTTGGCTGTGAGGGACGCCAGAACAAGGCTCTGATCCCAGGGCCTCAGTTTCCCCGTCAAAAACAGACCTAGTCTCCAGAAGTCTCTGCTACAGAGGCAGACAATGGGGAAAAAGCGCTGTGCAGGGTACCTTCACGTTCCGGGCATGTCGAAGCCTTACTGGGCTTTAGAGCCTAGGCACTGTGGCCTCTTCACTGTCTAGAGCCAGGTATCACTCGCAGCACCTTTGTGATTTTTCAGCAGACTGCGCCTTGCTAGAGTCTCTTCTTAGAGTCAAAAAAAGGTAGCCAAGGGACTGCTTATTCACTCTTCCTGGTGCAAGAGGTGTTTGGCTGTGAAGACGCCAGAACAATGGCTCTGCTCCCAGGGCCTCAGTTTCCCAGTCAGAACAGACCTAGTCTCAGAGCTCTCTGCTACAGAGCAGACATGGGGAAAAAAGCGCTGTGGAGGGTGCCTTCACGTTCCAGGGCACTGTCGAAGCCTTACCTGGGGCTTTGGAGCCTAGGCACTGTGGCCTCTTTCACTGACTTTCCAGGTATCACTTCCCAGCCCCTTGTGATTTTCAGCCAGATGCAGCCTTGCAGGGTCTCTTCCTTAGAGTCAAAAAAGGTAGCCCAAGGGACTGCTTATTCAGTCTTCCCTGGTGCAAGAGGTGTTTGGCTGTGAAGACGCCAGAACAATGGCTCTGCTCCCAGGGCCTCAGTTTCCCAGTCAGAACAGACCCTAGTCTCCAGAGCTCTCTGCTACAGAGCAGACATGGGGAAAAAAGCGCTGTGGAGGGTGCCTTCACGTTCCAGGGCACTGTCGAAGCCTTACCTGGGCTTTGGAGCCTAGGCACTGTGGCCTCTTTCACTGACTTTCCAGGTATCACTTCCCAGCCCCTTGTGATTTTCAGCCAGATGATGCAGCCTTGCAGGGTCTCTTCCTTAGAGTCAAAAAAGGTAGCCCAAGGGACTGCTTTATTCAGTCTTCCCTGGTGCAAGAGGTGTTTGGCTGTGAAGACGCCAGAACAATGGCTCTGCTCCCAGGGCCTCAGTTTCCCAGTCAGAACAGACCTAGTCTCCAGAGCTCTCTGCTACAGAGCAGACATGGGGAAAAAGCTCTGTGGAGGGTGCCTTCACGTTCCCTGGGCACTGGGAAGCCTTACCTGGGCTTTGGAGCCTAGGCACTGTGGCCTCTTTCACTGACTTTCCAGGTATCACTTCCCAGCCCCTTGTGATTTTCAGCCATGCAGCCTTGCAGGGTCTCTTCCTTAGAGTCAAAAAAAGGTAGCCCAAGGGACTGCTGCTTATTCAGTCTTCCCTGGTGCAAGAGGTGTTTGGCTGTGAAGAAGACGCCAGAACAAATGGCTCTGCTCCCAGGGCCTCAGTTTCCCAGTCAGAACAGACCTAGTCTCCAGAGCTCTCTGCTACAGAGCAGACATGGGGAAATAGCTCTGAGGAGGGTTCCTTGAGGCTCCTGTCGGGGAAGCCCTACCCGGGTGCTTTGGAGCCTAGGCACTGTGGCCTCTTTCACTGACTTTCCAGGTATCACTTCCCAGCCCCTTGTGATTTTCAGCCAGATGCAGCCTTCAGGGTCTCTTCCTTAGAGTCAAAAAAGGTAGCCAAGGGACTGCTTATTCAGTCTTCCCTGGTGCAAGAGGTGTTTGGCTGTGAAGACGCCAGAACAATGGCTCTGCTCCCAGGGCCTCAGTTTCCCAGTCAGAACAGACCTAGTCTCCAGAGCTCTCTGCTACAGAGCAGACATGGGGAAAAAGCGCTGTGGAGGGTGCCTTCACGTTCCAGGGCACTGTCGAAGCCTTACCTGGGCTTTGGAGCCTAGGCACTGTGGCCTCTTTCACTGACTTTCCAGGTATCACTTCCCAGCCCCTTGTGATTTTCAGCCAGATGCAGCCTTGCAGGGTCTCTTCCTTAGAGTCAAAAAAGGTAGCCCAAGGGACTGCTTATTCAGTCTTCCCTGGTGCAAGAGGTGTTTGGCTGTGAAGACGCCAGAACAATGGCTCTGCTCCCAGGGCCTCAGTTTCCCAGTCAGAACAGACCTAGTCTCCAGAGCTCTCTGCTACAGAGCAGACATGGGGAAAAGCGCTGTGGGAGGGTTCCTTGAGGCTCCAGGCCTTGGGAAGCCTTACCTGGGGGTGCTGGGGCCTAGGCACTGTGGCCTCTTTCACTGACTTTCCAGGTATCACTTCCCAGCCCCTTGTGATTTTCAGCCAGATGCAGCCTTGCAGGGTCTCTTCCTTAGAGTCAAAAAAGGTAGCCCAAGGGACTGCTTATTCAGTCTTCCCTGGTGCAAGAGGTGTTTGGCTGTGAAGACGCCAGAACAATGGCTCTGCTCCCAGGGCCTCAGTTTCCCAGTCAGAACAGACCTAGTCTCCAGAGCTCTCTGCTACAGAGCAGACATGGGGAAATAGCTCTGAGGAGGGTGCCTTCAGGTTCCAGGCCTTGGGAAGCCTTACCCGGGTGCTTGGAGCCTAGGCACTGTGGCCTCTTTCACTGACTTTCCAGGTATCACTTCCCAGCCCCTTGTGATTTTCAGCCAGATGCAGCCTTGCAGGGTCTCTTCCTTAGAGTCAAAAAAGGTAGCCAAGGGACTGCTTATTCAGTCTTCCCTGGTGCAAGAGGTGTTTGGCTGTGAAGACGCCAGAACAATGGCTCTGCTCCCAGGGCCTCAGTTTCCCAGTCAGAACAGACCTAGTCTCCAGAGCTCTCTGCTACAGAGCAGACATGGGGAAAAAGCGCTGTGGAGGGTGCCTTCACGTTCCCAGGCACTGTCGAAGCCTTACCTGGGCTTTGGATCCTAGGCACTGTGGCCTCTTTCACTGACTTTCCAGGTATCACTTCCCAGCCCCTTGTGATTTTCAGCCAGATGCAGCCTTGCAGGGTCTCTTCCTTAGAGTCAAAAAAGGTAGCCCAAAGGGACTGCTTATTCAGTCTTCCCTGGTGCAAGAGGTGTTTGGCTGTGAAGATGCCAGAACAATGGCTCTGCTCCCAGGGCCTCAGTTTCCCAGTCAGAACAGACCTAGTCTCCAGAGCTCTCTGCTACAGAGCAGACATGGCGAAAAAGCTCTGCCCCCTGCCTTGCGGAAGCCCTACCCGGGTGCTGGGGACTTGGCACTGTGGCCTCTTTCACTGACTTTCCAGGTATCACTTCCCAGCCCCTTGTGATTTTCAGCCAGATGCAGCCTTGCAGGGTCTCTTCCTTAGAGTCAAAAAAGGTAGCCCAAGGGACTGCTGATTCAGTCTTCCCTGGTGCAAGAGGTGTTTGGCTGTGAAGACACCAGAACAATGGCTCTGCTCCCAGGGCCTCAGTTTAGC